>PVKH010042886.1:0-10778 GCA_004027955.1 Chaetophractus vellerosus | reverse complement strand
ACAAAGTCTCTTAGTTTCTGTTTACCTGTGAATATTTTAAACTCACTGTTATACTGGAAGGACAGTTTTGCCAGATAAAGAATTCTTGGCTGGAAGATTTTCTCTTTCAGTACCTTAATTATATTATACCACTGGCTTCTTGCATCCATGGTTTCTGAAGATAAATCCTCATTAAGTTTTTTTAAAAACTTTATTTTGTACATTTAATAACTGAATATATAAACAATTAAAAACTAAAAAGTAGGGGACCGGCTCTAGCCCAGTGGATAGGGCGCCAGTTCACCACATGGGAGGCCCCGGGTTCGGTTCCTAGGGACCTCTCCGAGCAGGCAGACCACCTTGAGAGGGCAAGCCACCATGGGCGGGGCAGAGCCACCGTGGGCAGGGCAAAAAAAAGCTGCCACAGGCAGGGCAAAGCTGCCATAGGCAGGACAAGTTGCCCGCGAATGGAGCAGAGCCACCTGTGAATGGAGCAGAGCCACCCACGAGCAGGGCAGGCTGCCTGCGCAGTGAGCTGACTCGGCGTGTCGCCGCAATGAGGGGAAACAAAGCAGACAGAGAAGAACACAAAAAATGAACACACAACAAGAGCAAGCAGAAAGGGGGGGATATGTAACAAAAACAAAAAACAAAAACAAAAAATCCCAAAAAAACCTAAAAAGTAAACACAGGTGAATAAATATACATTTCTCAATTAAATGTACTAGATACATATAATTTTTTTTGGAATCAAACAATATATTATGCAATATATTTGGTTCATAGTAATGTATTCACACAGTATTTGTCCTTTTGTGTCTGGCTTGCTTCGCTCAACATAATGTCCTCCAGGTTCATCCATCTTGTTATGTACTTTATGACTTCATTTCTTCTTATAGCTGCATACTATTCCATCATGTGACTAGACCACAGCTTTTTTATCCATTCGTCTGTTGATGGACACCTGAGTTGTTTCCAACTTTTGGCAATTGTGAATAATGTTGCTATGAACATTGGTGTGCAGATGTCTGTTTGTGTCTCTGCTCTCAGTTCTTCTGGGTATATACCCAGTAGTGGTATTGCTGGGTCATGTGGCAAGTCTATTTTCAACTTCTTTAGGAACTGCCAAACAGTCCTCCACAGTGGCTGTGCCATTCTGCATTCCCACCAACAGTGAATAAGTGTTCCTATCTCTCCACATCCTCTCCAATACTTGTAGTTCTCTGTCTTTTTAATAGTGACCATTCTGATAGGTGTGAAATGATATCTCATTGTAGCTTTGATTTGCGTTTCCCTAATCATTAATGATGTTGAGCATTTCTTCATGTGTTTTTTACCATTTGTATTTCTTCTTTGGGCAAATGTCTATTCAAGTCTTTTGCCCATTTTTTAATTGGGTCATTTGTCTTTTTACTGTTGATTTGTAACATCTCTTTATATATCCTGGATATTAAACCCTTATCAGATATGTGGTTTCCAAATACTTTTTCCCATTGAGTTGGCTGCCTTTTCACCCTTTTGAAAAAGTCCTGTGAGGTGCAAAATTGTAATTTTGAGGAGGTCCCATTTATCTATTTTTTTCTTTTGTTGCACGTGCTTTGAGTGTAAGGTCCAAGAAAACACCACCTACTACAAGGTCTTGAAGATGTTTCCCTACATTTTCTCCTAGTAGTTTTATGGTCCTGGCTTTTATATTTAGATCTTTGATCCATTTTGAGTTGATTCTTATATAGGGGGTGAAATAGGGGTCCTCTTTCATTCTTTTGGTTATAGATACCTAGTTCTCCCATTGTTGAAGAGTCTGTTTTGTCCTGTTAACATGGACTTGGTAGGTTTGTCAAAAACCAGTTGACTGTATAGAGGAGGGTTATTTTGGGGTTTGCAATTCTATTCCACTGGTTGATGTGTCTATCTTCATGCCAGTACCATGCAGTTTTGACCACTGTAACTTTGTAATATGTTTCAAGGTCAGACAGTGAAATTCGTCCCATACTACTCATCTTTTTTTAGAATTCTTTTGGCTATTCAGGTGCACTTACCCTTCCAAATGAATTTGGTAATTGCCTTCTGTAATTCTGTAAAGTAGGCTGTTGGAATTTTGATTGGTATTGCGTTGAATCTATAAATCAGTTTAGGTAAGATGGACATCTTCATGATATTTATTCTTCCAATCCATGAACATGAAATGTCTTTCCATTTGTTTATGTCTTTTAAATTTTCTTTTTAGCATTGTTTTGTAGTTTTCTCCATATAGGTCCTGTACTTCTTTGATTAAATTAATTCCCAGGTATTTGAGTCTTTTTGTTGCTATTGAAAATTGAATTTCCCCCCTGATTTCCTCATCATATTGTTCAATACTAGTGTACAAAAACATTATTGATTTTTGCATGTTGATCTGGTATCCTGCCACTTTGTTAAACTCATTTATTAGTTCAAGTAGCTTTGTCGTGGATACTTCAGGATTTTCTAAGTACAAGATCATGTCATCTGCAAACAGTGAGAGTTTTACTTACTCTTTTCCTATTTGCATGCCTTTAATTTTTTTTTTCTTGCCGAATTGCCCTAGCTAGAACTTCTGGGACAATATTGAATAACAATGGTAACAGTGGGGATCCTTGTCTTCTTCCAGATCTTAGAGGGATAGCTTTCAACCTTTCCCCATTAGTATGATGTTGGCTGTGGGTTTTTCAAATATGCCTTTTATCATATTGAAGAATTTTCCTTCTATTCCTATCTTTTGAAATGTTTTTATCAAGAAAGGATGCTGGATTTTGTCAAATGCCTTTTCTGCATCAATTGAGATGATCATGTGTTTTTTTTTCCTTCAATTTGTTAATGTGGTGTATTACATTGATTGATTTTCTTATGTTGAACCAACCTTGCATACCAGGAATAAATCCCACTTCGTTGTGTTGTATAAGTCTTTTGATATGCTGTTGGATATATTTGCAAGTATTTTGCTGAGAATTTTTGCATCTATGTTCATTAGAGAGATTGGTCTGTAATTTTCTTTTCTTGTAGTATCTTTATCTGGCTTTGGTATTAGGGTGATGTTGGCTTCATAAAATGTGTTGGGTAATTTTCCCTCCTCTTCAATTATTTGGAAGAGTTTATAAAGGATTGGTGTTAATTCTTTTCGAAATGCTTGGTAGAATTTACCTCTGAAGGCATCTGGTCCTGGACTTTTCTTTGCTGGGAGATTTTTGATGACAGATTTGATTTCCTTAAATGTGATTGGTTTATTAAGTTCTTGTATTTCTTTGTAGTGTTAGCATAGGTTGATTGTGCGTTTCTACGAATTTGTCCATTTCATCTAGGTTGTCTAGTTTGTTGGCATATAGCTTCTCATAATACCCTCTTATGATTCTTTTTATTTCTTTGGGGTCATTTGTAACTTCCCCCCATTCATTTCTGATTGTATTTATTTGCATTTTCTCTCTTTTTTTCTTTGTTAGTCTAGCTAGGGGTTTGTCAATTTTATTGATCTTCTCAAAGAACAAGCTTTTGGTTTTGTTGATTTTCTCTATTGTTTTTTTCCTTCTCATTTTCATTTATTTCTGCTCTAATCTTTATTATTTCTTTCATTCTTCTTGGTTTGGGGTTGGTTTGCTGTTCCTTTTCTAGTTTCTCAAGTTTTTCAGTTAAGTCTTTGAGTGTAGCTCTTCTTTTTTAATATAGGAATTTAGGGCTATAACTCTGCATTGTGACCTAACGTGGTCTATCCTGGAGAAAGATCAATGGGCAATTGAGAAGAATGTATAACCCGCTAAGTTTGGATGCAGTGTTCTGTATATATGTTAGGTCTAACTTGTTTATCATATTGTTCAAGTTCTCTGTTTCCTTGTTGATATTCTGTCTAGTTTTCTACCTAATGATGTGAGTGGGGTGTTGAAGTCTCCAATGATTATTATAGAAATGTCTATTTCTGTCTTCAGTTTTTCCAGAGTTTGTCTCATGTATTTTGGGGCACCCTGGTTAGGTACATAGATATTTATGACTTATATCTTCCTGGTGGATTGTCCCTTTTATTAATATATATATTGAAAAAATATATCTCATAACATTTTTTCATTGAAAGTCTGGGGTATAGCTACCCCTGCTCTTTTCTGGTTACTATTCCCATGGAATATCTTTTTCCAACCTTTCACTCTCAGCCAGTTTGTATCCCTGGTTCTAAAGTGAGTTTCTTGTAAACAGCATATGGATGGCTGATGTTTTTTTATCCATTCTATCAGCCTTTATCTTTTGATTGGGGAGTTTAATCCAATCACATTCTATGTTGTTACTGTAAATGCACTATTACTCCACTTTATTCTTTGGCTTCATATGTCATGTTATTTTTGTCTGTCTTTTTACTTTTTTGTTATCCTTTCTGCTGTTCTTTCTTCTATTCTCTCCTGCAAGCCTCTCTATCCTGTCTTTTTCTTTCAGGTTCTAAGGCTTCCTTTAGTATTTCCTGCAAAGGTGGATTCTTTTTTCCAAACTCTTTTATTTTCTGTTTGTTTGTGAATATTTTATATTCACTTTCATATTTGAAGGACTGTTTTGCTAGAGGAAGAATTCTTGGCTGGCAGTTTTTCTCTTTCAGTATGCTAATTGTATCATACCACTGTCTTCTTGCCTCCATGGTTTCTGAAGAGAAATCTGTGCTAAGTCTTACTGGATGCCCCTGTATGTGATGGGTTGCTTTTCCCTTGCTCTGAGAATTTTCTCTTTATCTTTGACATTTGACATTCTGAGTATTATATGTCTTGGAGTAGGTCTATTTGGATTTATTCTGATTGAGGTATGGTATGCTTCTTGGATATGTAAGTTCATTTCTTTAGTGAGAGTTGGGACATTTTCAGCTATTCTTTCCTCAAACACTCTTTCTGCCCCTTTTCTCTTATCTTCTCCTTCTGGACCTCCCATGACACATATGTTCTTGTATTTTGTATTGTCATTCAACTCTCTGAGCCCCTGCTCAATTTTTTCCATTCTTTTTTCTCTCTTCTATTTTAGCTGTTCTTTCTTCAGTATCACTTATTCTTTCTTCTATCATTTCGAGTATGCTATTGTATGCCTCAAATTTGTTTTTGATCTCACCTATTGTGTCTTTCATTGCCATGAGCTCTGTTACTTTTCTGTTCAGGGTTTCAAATTCTTCTTTGTGTTCACTCAATGTCTTCTTCTTCTTTTTTTTTTTACATATCCCACCCCCCTTCCTGCTTGTTCTTGCTGTGTTCATTTTTGCATTCTTCTGTGTCTGCTTTGTCTCCCCCCGCTGCGTCGACATGCTGAGTCTGCTCACCGGTGAGCAGCGGCCTTGCCCACTCATGGGCGGCTTGCCCTGCTGGCGGGCGACTCTGCTCTGCTTGTGGGCGGCTCCGTTCTGCTCGTGGGTGACTTGCCTTGCCCGTGGCAGCTTTTTGCCCTGCCCACGGTGGCTTGCCCCCTCAAGGCGGTCTGCCCCACTTGGATAGACCCCTGTGAACCAAACCCAGGGCCTCCCATATGGTGTACCGGTGCCCTATCCACTGGGCTACAGCCGGCCCCCTCAATGTCTTCTTGATATCATTTATCTCTTTAACCATATTGTCTTTAAACTCATTAATTTGATTTTGGAAATTTGTGTGCATCTTGCTGATTAGTTCTCTCAAATTCTGCATCTCTTCTGGGGCTTTGATGTATTCCTTTTCTTGGGCCATGTCTTCTATTTTCTTGGTATGGCTCATAATTTTTTGCTGATATCTAGGCATCTGGTTAGTATGTGGTTTACTCAAACTCTCAATTTCTTTCTCTTTTGTAGGGATTTAGTGGCAGGAGGCTGTGAGATACCTCTGCTGTTTGATTTTTGGCTTGACCTGAATTGTTTGATTGTCCTGCTGTTTGCTCAAAACTGGGCACTGGACCCAGTAATTGGTTGTAGAGTCACTTCCTCTAGGGCCTTGGGCAGGGAGGGTACAAAGGCTGGAAAAAGCCTCTCTTATTTATTTTAATTTTCTTGCGTGCACTTCCTTGATCTGCCAGGAGATGGTGGTCTTTGGCAGCTCTCAGTTCAATGCCTGGTTGGAATGTATTCGTTGCTACGTAGACGAGATCAATGTGATAGACCTTCCTGTCTGGAGGTTAGGTGCCTTGTAATTCAAATGTTCTCTGAGAAGTTCTCCAGCCTTCTCTAGCAACCCCCTCCCTTTCCCACCTAGGAAATATTTCCACTCCCCTCTGAGTCCTCAACAAACAGTTCCTGTTAGTAGAGGAGGAGATCTTTAGCCCCTTGCAGGCTCCAAGGCAAACAATGGCACAACTCCACCCAGCCTGGAAGGGCTCTGGGACACAGCAGACCAAATTTGTAATTCAAAACCTGAGTCAGCCTTAGGCTGTGTCCCTCTCTCTCTCCTTTCCTGGGGTGCCCTCAACAATTAGTCCCTGCTAGAAGAGAGGGAGATTGTGAGGGTCGGATTCCTCCAGTCCTTTGCTGGCTCCCAGGGCAAACCACTGTGTAGTCTCACCTGGCCTGGAAGGGCTTGTGGGACACAGCAGACCAAACTTGTGGGTCAGAAATTGAGACCGTCTTGGGCTGTGTCCCTCTCTCTCCCCTTTTCTGGGGTGGTAGCTCCCTGGAGCCCCCTTTGTCTGTATTCATAGGCCCAGAGGCCTGAGAATTCTAAAGTGTGTTTAGTGTGGGGGAGGGTGCCGGCAGTAGCAGACACTGGTTTCAACTCACAGTTCTGTCATTGTGATTTCCCTCCTTTGTCCCTCTCTCCTCTGGGTGGTGTCCAGCCTTTGCCTGCTGTCTTAAACCCTAGAAGATCTTTTTTGGGGCTGTTTCAGCCTGTCCCCTAGCTATTTTTCTAGAGGAGGAGAGATTCCCGTGTCTTACTAGTCTGCCATCTTCTCAGAAGTTCCATTAAGTCTTATTGGTCTTCTCTTTTATGTAATATTTCACTTTTCTCTTGCTGCTTTCAGAATTTTCTCTTTATTTTGGTATTTCATTCCTGAATATTATGTATCTTCGGGTAGGTCTATTTGGATTTATTCTAATTGCAGTATACCATGCTTCCTGGATACATATATTCATGTCTTGCATGAGAGTTGGGGATTTTTTGGCCATTATTTCCTCAAATACTCTTTCTGCCCCCTTTCCCTTCTTGCTCCTTCTGGAACTCCTATATCATGTATGTTGGTGTACTTTGTGTTATCATCCAAGTCTTTGAGCCCCTGCTCAATTTTTGCCATTATTTTATCTCATTCTCTCTTTTCAATTTTGCTTGTTCTTTCCTTTATGTGGCTGATTTTTTCTTCCATGATTTCAAATCTGCTATTGTATGCCTCTATTGTATTTTTAATATCACTTATTGCATCTTTCAATAAGGTCTGTTATTTTTCTATCCAGATTTCAAATTTTTCTTTGTGCTCACCCAGTGTCTTCTTAATGTTCTTTATTTCTTCAGCCATGTTGTCGTTCAACTCCATGATTTGATTTAGATTTGTATGAACCTCATTGATTAGGTGTTTCAAGTCCTGTATCTCTTCTGGAGCCTTGATTTGTTCCTTTGCCTGAGTCATATCTTCCTTTTTTTTTTAATGTGGCTTGTAATTTTTTGCTGATGTCTAGGCATCTGATTCTGATGCTGAGTTTACTCTGATGTTCAGTTTCTCTCTCTTGACTAGGGGTTTACTGTTAAGCAGCTGTGTGTTACCACTGTTCTTTGACTCTTGGTTCAACTTGTTCTAGTTATTTAGGATTTCTCCTTTCTAACTGCTTAAACCAGGGCTAAGTAAGGACCCAGTAATGGGGTGTAGGCCAGTTTCCAAGGGCCTTGGAGAGGGTGACAGTAAGAGCACATGCTTTCCTCTCTTATTTATTATTATTTTTCCCTTTTCATGCACTTTATAGTCTGACCAGCAGATCATACTCTTTGGCAGACTCTCAGCTTAGATCCCAGGTGCTAAGGGGAAATGCATTCAGTGTAGCTCCTTGGGTGGGTGGGTGGTGTGGAAGCAATGTCCTCAGGGTTGGCCAAACCTCACAAACTTTCTCAGAAGCTCTTCTTTACACTTGGCACTCTCCCTCCCTCTGCCTCCTCAGCAACCAGCCTGTGGCAGTAGGGAGGGTATTTGAGAAGGCAAATTGTCTTTAGTTCTCTACTGGCTCTCAGTGCAAACAATGTCATGGTCCCACCCAGCCTAGAAGTGTGTGACCCCTCCAATGCAGCAGACCAAGGTTGCTGACCAAACTCTGAATTTGCTGTAGGCTGTGTCCCTCCCTCTCCCCTTTCTTGGGGAAGAGAACCCCTGCAACCCCTCCAGTCTACAGCCACTGTAGTCCCTAGAATGCTATTTGCTCTGTAGGTGGCGGGGGCGGGGGGCGGGGGGAATGGACTGCTTTTGCAGCCCTACTCACTGGATTTTTCAGCCAGCTGAGACTCCCTTCCTTCGCCCCTCTTTCTTCTGGGTCATGTCTTGCCTTCCCCTGGTGTCCTGAGCCCCATAGTAGCCCCTCCTGTCCTCTAGCTGTTTATTTTCTGGGAGAGAAGTGATCCCTCTGCCTCTCTAATCCTCCATCTTCCTGGAACTATTTTATTTGACTTTTATTCCTCAGGGTCTAACCTAGCCCCTGCCACATAATACACTGGGTTGATGGATCCCAGTCTCCCTTGTATCCTTTTCAATAACTTTATTGGGGATGAGGAGATTGGAGCAGAAACTTGAGGGAAGGTGGCAAAAAATGAGAAGCTCAATCAAGGAATTGAAATGAACATATATTGAGCTTAACACTGGCTATACAGGCAGACACACAAGGAATCTTCCAGCCAGCCAGATAATGGTTCTGTCCCTAAATTCTCTCTAGATGATTTGTGAACCAGGTGTCTTCCTTTTATCAGTGCTTTTCCTCATGAAACTGGGTGACTGTTAGAGGCCTCTTAAATACCACTATGCTATTTTCTAGGAGCAAGACAAGGGTTAAGGCTCCAGGGAGCTCTGATCTATTCTTAGGATGGAGGCTCCTTTATGAACTCCAGTACTTTCTTGAGTTGATTAGGATGCTACCTTCTAGTTCTTTGGCCAAAGTATGTGACAGGACTGGTCTTCTTTCTTTGAATTCTCTAGAGAATACTGCTTTCATACCTGAATTTTAGAACTCTCTTTCTTCCTGTTTAAAGCAAGCACAAGGGGGTAGATTCTATCACAAAGAGAGGAAGAATGCTAACCTGGTAGGCAAAGCAGTCTTTTGTGAATGGTACAGACAGGATGTGAAAGGTTAGCCATGCCCTTGAAGTCCAACAAGATGCAACAAGTGAGTCTTGGCAACAAGTGGGGCCCTAGAGGGCAATCTGAGTGTGCTGGGGATCCAGACAGGCAGCCAACAGCCTGCATCAGGAATTGCTGACAATACAGAGAAAGTAAAGGCCAGTCACTCTCCTCGGCACCATATTATCTATCACAGGTACCCTACCTGTCCTTGGCTCCTAGGATCTAGAGTTTTGGAGCACAGACTCATTGGCAGTTGGTGGGATCTAAATTATTCATGAATTCTTTTACTTAGCCTGTAGAAAACACAATTCCAGTCTTTACAGTCTTTTTAGGAGCTCTGTTTGCATTTGAATGATGGTATCTTACTGGTTAAGGTTAAAACTAGGAACAAAAAGGGGAATTTAGGGAGGAGACATAGGGAGTCTCTCCCCCCATGCATTATAAAGCTTAAAACATTATGTTTAGAGGAGGATTGTGGGAAGATGGTGGAGTAGGGAGCACCAGGACTCAGTCCTTCCACCAGAACAACTATTAACCAGGCAGGAACTGTCTGAAACAATTATTTTCAAACCCCAGAGGCCAGAAGAACTCTGTACAGCACTAGGGAGGAGCAGGAGGAAGAGGCTGATAAAATTATGACAAGAACAGTAAGAATAGGAAATTGCCCTCTCTGCCTGGAGATCCCGGCACCTAACCCCGACTCTTACAGCAGGCTGCTGTGGGGTCCAGCCCCTGACTAGCACGCTGGTGACAGAAAGGGACATAAAACTCCACTTCTCCAAGACCAGGAGTGGGCATGGCTGATTACTGATCATGGCTTTTGATTAGCAACTTCAGATGGTGGGGGCTGGCTCTGAGAGCACCCATTGTTTCAACCTGCCTGGACAGAGGTGGTGGCCACCATTGTTTCAAGCCTCCATGGATGGGGACAGCAGTGGTAGAGACTTAAGGATGCTGCACTTTCTCAAGGCTGCAGGTGACAATTAGTTGAAGGGCTGCATTTGCTGGGCAGACCAAGAAAGCTCAGCTTTGGGGAGCCATGCAGGAAGCTCTTAGTGCCCTTCCTGATTCCTTCCTCCGGGCACTCTAGGCCAGTCTCTGCCCCCTTGTAGGTCCCTGGTCTGTTTTGGCAAGGAAAAACTGATTTGGGGTAGTCCTCTCCAGCATGCTCTTCCTCCCAGAATTTGCCCTCTAGGCAAAAACAGCTTGAGGCGATGAAAGGACTGTAAGAAACTATAGAGGTGGAGAGCCTGGGGCAAAGGCTTGCTGGTTTTAAACACTGGGGAGAGGGTCTGTCTCCTAGAAAAAGGACAACCAAACCCCTATAAACAGGAGAATTCCAAAACAACCAACAAGCAAAAGCCTGGGACAAGACAGAGGACCAGAAAGACAGGGAAAACCCTGCACACTGCGTTCACCTTTCTGACAGAAGGGCTGAAGCTAAAAAAAAATCTCTCTCATCACTAGCTGGTTACAAAATCAAGAAACAGATATCTCAGGGAATAAATCCTAGAACTAAATTTTTTTTTTTTTTTTTTTTTTTTTGCTTTTATAAAGGGCAT
>PVKH010042885.1:0-10779 GCA_004027955.1 Chaetophractus vellerosus | reverse complement strand
TCCGCTTTCGCGGGCAGCAGCTCCGCTTTTCACGGGTGACTTTGCCAAGCCCGTGGGGGCTCAGCCCTGCCCGTGGTGGCTTTTTGCCTTGCCCACGGCGGCTCCGGCCCGCCCACGGCGGCTTGCCTTTCTCAAGGCCGTCTGCCCGCTCGGAGAGGTCCCCGGGAACCGAACCCGGGCCCGGGGCCTCCCATGTGGTTCACCGGCGAGCTCTTTATCCACTGAGCTATCTAGCCGGGCCTATACAAATTTTGAAAAACCTTGTTGGCGTTGCATACAGTTCAAGTCAGTCCAAACCTTCAGACAATAGAATTTTCCACAGAACCTTCCTGGATAACCGCATTTCCAATCCTGACTTCCTCTGAAATGGCTGACTGGATCCATGTTTAGTCACACCTTCATTAGCAAAGGGTTATTCAGCTAAACTCTCACATGGAGCACTTTCCTCTGGGGACTCACTTCCCGAAAGCTCAGGGAGGTCCCTGGTAGAGCCACTTCTGGCCCTAGTTTTAGCACACACCATCTGGATAAGCTCAGAATTTTCTATACCATCAATTTCTGTGGTTTTTTTTTTTTGTGCTTAAGAGTTCAGTTCTCATATTATCTCTTTCATATCACATTTTACTATAAACTGAAAGGAGAAGCTAGGCTGTACTTTCTGCATTATCTTGGAAATCTCCTCAGCTAAATATCCAAGCTCATCACTTACAAATTCCACTTTCCGCCCAACATTAGAACACCATTTTCCCAAGTTCTCTGCCACTTTATATCAAGGATCACCTTTCTTCCAACTTCCAATAATGCATTCATAATTTCCTCTATTTCTACCAAGAGTTTCTTCAAAGAAATCTAGGCTTTTTCCATTAAGCCCTTCACAATTCTTCCAGCCTCCATCCATTACCCAATTTCAAAGCAGTTTCCACATTTTTAGGTATTTGTCATAGAAGTACCCCACTTTTTGGTGCCAAAAATGGTTTGGGTTTCTTGGCCACTAAAGGAAATTTCATATAATAGATTGGCTTAAAAACAAGAATTTATTGGCTCATGGTTTCAGATGCTAGAAGGCTTACTGCCTCCTGAGGTTGGTATCTCCTGGCTGACCAGCAATCTTTGGGGTTCCTTGGCTTTTCTGTCACGTGGCAATGCACATGGTGGTGTCTTCTGTCCCTTCTGGGTTCCTTTACTTACAGATTCTGGCTGCTCCCCCTGGCTTCTCTCTCTGTGGGCTTATCCATAAAGCCTCCAGTAATAGGATTAAGACCCATTATGATTCATTTGGGCCACAGGGAGCAAGAAGCTGAAATTCAGTGGAAGAGAATGTAGAGGCCAGGAGAAAGGCCACCATGTACATTGCCATGTAGCAGTGGAGTCTAGGACCAAGGATCACTGGCAACCAACCCTAGAACACCTGTCTTCAGGAAGAAAGCATCATCTTGATGACACCTTGATTTGGATTTTATCCTCAAAACAGTGAGCTAATAAATTCCCATTGTTTAAGCCTACCCATTGCGTGGTATTTGCTCTATTGAGCAGCCAAAGATATCAAAGCAGTAGCCATAGACAGTACACAAATGAATTAGTGCCATTATGTTCCAATAAAACCTTAGGTACAGAAACTTGTTGACAGGCCAGAATTTGCTCACATGTCATAGTTTGCTGACCCCTGCTCTACACACCTTAGATGGGAGATTTCAGAATGATCACTGAATTTGTGCTTCAGAAAATTCCATAATTTTCTTTATTGGGGTGGCTCTAAAAGTTATGGCTAAGGTGAAAGAACTTTTTTCTAAACTCAGTGGCTGACAAATAGTATGAATGGCATAGAAGATTATACAACATTTCCCCTTGCCTATCCTACCTGTGCAGTCAAACATATGAAACATTAGGATTTCGTGACACTTAGCTGCTAACATTGGCCTTTCCAGGCCTAAATTCAATGAAAGTTTAAAAATTAGTTTAATGTCTAATCAGTTCCAACCAAATCAGTAAAGGCTTTACAAAATAATACTGCTCCAAACATACTTGCATATTATTTTTTTATTAATTTTATTTACAAACACAACATATCCACCAAAACATACTATCCCTTTCCTCCTTCCCTTATCCTCTGGTAACCTCTAATCTAGTTTCTGTTTCTGCAAATTTTGTATATCTAGACATTTCTTATAAGTGACACCATGCAATATTTGTCCTTATGGTCTTGCTTATTTCACTGCGCATGATGTTTACAAGGTTCTCCCAGGTGGCTGCCTGCTTCAGAATTTCATTCTTTCGAATATGTGCCACATTTTGTTTATCCGTTCATTTGTTGATGAACACTTGGGTTGTTTCACTTTTTGGCTATTGTGAATAATGTTGCTATGAACATTCATGTACAAGTTTCTGATTGAGACCCTGTCTTCGCTCTCTTTGAGTATATATGTAGAAGTGGTCTATGTATATATTATTTTTTTGATGACACTGTTGCCATCCTGGGATTCTCCCAAGATTTACTTATTTCTTTGCCAAGAGACTTAATAAGTGTCTTTTCCAGCTCATTAATCATTTCACTTTCCAATCTCTTGATTGTCTGAGAGAGCTTTCCTCCTGGAAATAGGTCTTAACACTTTGTGCCTCACTGATTCCAGTGGATGAAATATTGGGCAGGTTAGCTTTATTCCTTTCTTGTATAATGCAATCAAAATGGTCACCAGTAACAGGCACATGGATCAATTTGAAGATGTCTTTGAGCATTCGTCTTGACCAGACAAAAATCGGGTTTATATGTATCAGTCAACCACCGCTGCAGAAAATAGGCACAAGGCTTAGCTCTGCCACCATCTAGCCAGCCTGTCTATGACTTGCATGAGCTCCAGAAGTACCTCCTTGGGTCTCTTATCCCATTGTGTTGAATCTGACCAAGTACTAGAGCTCTCTAAGATGGCAGCCATCTCATTGAGCACCTCAGAATCTAGCTGATGCCTGGATCTCACAGGACCCTGGTTCCAGAAACCCTTATCTGGTACAGCCAATCTCCCTGACCCTGTGATGCTAAATATTTTCTGAGATTAAACCTACTCCCTTCCCAGACCCCAAGATATAAGCTGCCTTTCTCTAGCCCATCATATCAGGCCTTAGCTGGGTCTCCTAGCCAGATCCTGGGATCCATGTGTTCCTAACCTCCTCTTAGTCTTCCTTCATACACTCTCAATGATTAGTACAGTGCATGGCATATAGTAGAGGCTCAATAAATATTAGTTGAACACATAAGCAAATGAATGAATGAGTTGAGACCTTGCACATACCCCACAAAATGGTAGACAATTGTGGTAGACTAAATATTCAAATATTCATTCCCTACCCCTCCCTCACAATAGAAGTATACTTTCCTGCTTCATTGTTAATAGGGTTGGCCACATGACTTAATTTGGCCTTAAGATGGGCATAGCTTGCTTCCCCACGCCTTGAGATTGAGCTTGGCCATGTAACTTGCTTCAGTTAATGAGATACTGACAGACATGATGCAGGTGGAGGCTTCTATGATGTTGTTTGCCCTCTAGTCCTTCTTTCATACCATGTGAGGAACTCTCACCACTCTCACCACCCGTAGTAACTGTTGCTCCTTTACTCTAGGCTCCAGA
This sequence comes from Chaetophractus vellerosus, assembly GCA_004027955.1. Classification (NCBI taxonomy): domain Eukaryota; kingdom Metazoa; phylum Chordata; class Mammalia; order Cingulata; family Chlamyphoridae; genus Chaetophractus; species Chaetophractus vellerosus. Next base: position 7,159 of record PVKH010042885.1, on the reverse strand, counting down.
ATGAATACATACAGAGCAATTCTGAGCCCAAAGCAGAGGAAGAAGTCAAGTGAGGTGGACCTGCACCTTAAATTACTTAAATCACAGTCACCTAGCCTAGCCCAGCCTAGAACAGTCAACCTTCAGGCATCCAGTGCAGATAAACAAGAAATGATCATTATTTTAAGCCAGAGTTTTTGGAACTATTTGTTATGCCACATTATTGTAGCACTAGACAACAGATGCATCCACTCCTGCCAATAACAATAACAGCACTACTGCTACTGTTATGATTACTGTTGTAGTAACAGACCCAAGCACATGACATTTTGTCCATTTGTAGCAATTATACCCGGACTAGGAAGACAGAGTGAAGCAAGAAGGCCCTAGTGCCCAAGTTGAAGACATATAAAGAAGGGAATGGCAAAGGAGAAGGGGGAGGCCCAAAGGCATTGCTTGATTAGCCCGCAACTGTGCCTAGAACTGCCAGGAAGGTAGCAGCTATCACAACCAGAAAATCCTCTCTTAATTGAAGAGAGATATGCGCTCCATTTTTTCTTTGCGCTTCCACATGAACTGAAGAAATTCCTATTCAGTTCTTTCTTTAAAATAACCATTTCAAAAGGTCCTCCCAGACTTGAGTGGGCACAACCAGTTTAACAAGAGTTGTCAACAGCATTAAGTTGCAGATGCAGGTATTTATCAGGGCCCTTGGCTTTTCATAATGGCAACTATTATATGTATGCAAGCCCAAACACATCCTTCCAATCAGCATTGGTGTTGGAGGCTAAGATGGAGCCGTGCATATGGATTTGCTGCCTTTTTCCTGAGATGTTCTTTCCAAAAAAATAAAAATAGCTTTTTGTTTGAATTTCTTTAAAGAGTCATTTGGTGAAGCAAGCATCATCGGCTCTTGTAAACCCACAAAATTCACTTAACTGATCTCTGATTGTCCTGGGAAATTGGGAACTGAAGGTTTGTAGCAAATTGTCTTGAATATCACATGCAATCGCTGGACTGGTAATGCTGTAGTCTAGGGTTCTGCTGTCAGCCATCTAATTTGGGAACCGCCTCCAAGCTGCAGGTGGGATTCAGGAGCTGGGGGACAAGGAAGACAAAGAGGCCTAGGAGGCCACCCAAGCATTGCACAGACTCTCTGTGTGACTAAGTTGCTCTGATTCTCTCACCCTTTGCCTACTCAGGCATCACCTGCCTCCCCAGCTTCCAAAGCAGTGTTCAAGTATGTGAAGACCTGCTGTGCACCCGAGAATACTGCCTAGTGCATACTGGTTTTCCCAGAAAGGTGAGTGTCCCCTGGCATCTTCCTACCTCCTTCTTCACTTTTATTTGGTTCCCTCTCCCTGAGAGAGCTCATCAACTTCATAGTAGTTCCAGCCTGGACTCTCTCTTGTGCAAAATTCCTATGCCAAGTAACTAAATTTGAATATTTCATAAGCATTCACACTCAACCTGACCCAAGCAGAACTCATTAATTTCCCTATTGCTCCTCCTGCCTTCCCCATGTCAAGCAAAGGTATCAACCCAAACTAAGGATTCCAGAATCATTTTGTACTCTTCTCTCCACCCTCAAAGCCAATAGGATGCCAAGAGCTGCATCTCTGCTGCCCCAATCTGCTATACTTTCCAGCAAATTTGAACTCCTCATTCATTTGTTCAATGTTTTTTAAGTGCCTCTTCGGCGCCAAGCAATATTCTAGGTGCTTTGAGATACAGGACTGAGCAAAATGTACAACAAACCCTGCCCTTGCAGAGCTATGTTTGAATGGAGAAAGACAATAAGCAATAAGTAAAATAAATAAGAAAATCATATAATATGCTGGAAAGTGGTAGGTGCTATGGAAATAAGAAGGAGCGCAGGATAGGTGGATGAGCTGTGCTGGGGAAAGGCAGGTAGCAGTGGGCAGAGTGGGCCTTCCTGAGAGGGTGAGGCTTGAGGTTTGGAAAGAGTTGAGGGAGTTATCTAGGCGAACAGCTTGGGGAATGCATTGCAGGAAGAGGGACCTGCTGGAGCCAAGGCCTCAAGGCAGAAGTGTGCCTGGGGAGTTTAAGGAACGGTGAGGAGGCCAGCAGGAAAGGAGGGGGTTGTGTGTGCAGGGAGTGGGGGAACCTGAGGTCTAAGAGGTGACTGGGGACTGGGTAGTGCCTTTAGGCCACTGTAAGGACATCGGCTTTACTTCTGAGTGACACGGCAGCCACTGTAGGATTTTGAGCAGAGAAGTGGCGACAACCAATTCCTGTTTTAAAAAGATCACTCAGGCTGCTGTGCTGGGGATGGGCTGTAGAGGGCAGGGGTAGAAGCAGGCAAAATGTGATGTGGCTGAGACCAGAGAGGTGGCGGTGGAGGTGGAGAGGAAGGCAGGTCCAGTAGGATCTTCCAGTTGGTTAAATGCGGGGTGTGAAAGAGGAAAATCAGGGATGACTCCAAGATTTTTGTCCTGAGCAATTGAAAGGATGACGTTTCCAACAACTGAAATAGGAAGGCTGGGGAGGGAACAGCTTTGGGGAAGGGAAGATCAGGAGTTCAGTTTTGGACGTGCTGACCTTGAGATGTCCATTAAACCTATGAATGGAAACATCTAGTCGGCAGTTGTAAAAGAGGCAGGAATTCAGGAGACAGGGTCAGACTGGGGACATGGCCCCAGCCCAGGGCCACATCACTGCTTGCCTACATTATGGCCACGATACCAAATCCAATCCCACTCCATGGCATGGCCTTCAAGTCTGTGTTTGGAGCCCTCTCTCTCCAGCCCAACCATCAGGAGAATGATACATGAGCATCTGGACTAACCCATAGTCCTGGTTGTGTCCAGCACTGTCATACCTCAGAGCGTAGAATATTGCTCCACTCTCATGTCCCTGGAAGATCTACTCACCCATAAAGTCCTAGTTCAAATGTCACCTCCCTGCTAGACTTTGTTCTCCACCAACCAGCAGAATGAATTGCTCCTCCTTCCATCTCGCTGTTACACTTTACACATCCCTTCAATTGTAATATGTACCATTTCCATTTCTGACTCACCCACCAACTAGATGCCACTTTATTCAGCTCTGTAAGTCAGTGGGTGGCACAGCGCCCACCAAAAAGTGTGCTGAATTGCAGTGAACCCAAATGAATCCGGGCTGCCTCGTCAGCACACGTAGCATGTTGGCACAATCTGGGAGCCTGGGGATGTGGGGTCATGTTCTCCATCATGTAGAAAACCGAAGGTGTTTAGATAGGGTAAGTCCCCCTTACCTGTTGGTGACAGCCTTGTGTGCCCCCAGCAGGTAGAGGCTCCTCCTTGGCTCTGCCCAGAATCCTGGCAGAGAGGATGGAGGTAACAGGCTTGAGTTCTGACAGTAGGGGTTTTGTTTAGGCATAAAGAATGCCCTCTTAAAGCAAGAAATGAGATGGAACTTGCAGTGAAACATTAAAGGAAATAGAAAAATAATCTCTAAATTCATCAGGTGCCGGGGACATCAGCAGGCACCTCAGATGATTGCACTTGACATCCCTCATATATTTACAAAGCATCCCTGGGACTAGTTCTTCAGTTTATTAAGAGACACGCCTCCCAGCCCTGGACCCCTGCACATACCCCCTTCTCCTGCCTTCTCTCTGCCAACCTCAGTGATCTTCCAATGCTTAGAACAGCTGTCTCCTTGTCCCAGTTCAGCTCCTCCTTCAAAGTTCTCTTGAAAACTTACACTTTTTTTTTTTTAAAGATTTATTTATTTTATTACATATCTCCCCTTCCCCCCTGCTGCGGCGACGCGCCGAGACTGGGTCACTGCGCAGGCGCGGCCCTCCCCGCTTGTGGGCGGCTTCTGCTTCCATCACGGCCGGCTCCAGTTCGCGGGTGGCTGGCCGCGCTTGATTCACGGGCGACCTGCCCTGCCCGTGGCGGCTTTTGCCTGTCCGTGGCAGCTTTTTTGCCCTGCCCACGGCGGCTCTGGCCCACCCACGGCGGCTTGCCATTCTCAAGGCGGTCTGCCCGCTAGGAGAGGTCCCCGGGAACCGAACCCGGGCCTCCCATGTGGTATGCCAACGCCCTATCCACTGGGCTATCCAGTCGGCCCCTTAAAATTGAAAACAAAAGCAAAAATCTCTTCCCTACTTGAGTAGAAGAAGAGATCAGAGAAACTACTTCTCATTCCCAATTGTAGCAGAACTTCCACAGTTAACTTTGTATTCTTCTCTGGGACTTGGGGCCAATTCCTGAATATTAGGAAAATCAAAAGTGCTACAGGGAGTCCTGGGTTCCTGAATGTCATAAATGAGGCTCTTTGGGGGAAAAAACAAGAGTGACTTGAGGAAAAGACATATGCTTCAGCAGGGTTTAGGTCTTAATTGCTTCCGAGGAAAATAGAGTTAGGGTTAGAGATGCCCAAGGCTGACTCATGCATAAAAAAATTAAAAAGCTAAGATTCAAATAAGACAAGAGAGAGGCCACCCCATGCGGACAGGGAATTTTGTTTGTTTTGTTCACTGTTATATAACCAGACTCCAAAAAAGCGCCTGGCAAAGAGTAAGCCCTCCACAAATCTTTGTCTAATAAACAATGAATCAGAGGACTTCAGAATTAGAGGATGAGAAGTCAAGCACCAGATGTTTTATGATGGGAGCCAAGAAGTCATTGTACATGTTTTGGTCAGCCAAAGGTGTGCCTTTTGAAATATACCAAAGATTGGTCCGTCTTTACAAAGGGTATTTATTTGGGGTAGAAGCTTACAGTTACCAGGCCACAAAGCATAAATTTCTTCCCATACCAAAGTCCACGTGTTGGAGCAAGATGGCTGCCGACGTTTCCAGGGTTCAGGCTTCTGGATTCCTCTGTTCCCGGGGCTGCGTTTCTCTCCGGGCTTAGCTTCTGTTTCCTTCACGAGTTCAGCTGTAGACCATGAGGCTTTCTATGCGTTACGTCTTTCCACAGGCAGCTGTAGACTATCTCGGGCGAACGGCTCACTCCAACATCAGAACTGCTTCTCAAATCTGCTTCTCCAAATCTCTGCTTCTCTCAATCTGCTTTTATACTTGAGACTACGCCCACCAAGGGGTGGGGCTCAACGTCTCACTGACGTGGCAGTTAACGCCCTACTCATAACTTAATCATGCCCAGATGAACAGATTAGTTTACAAGAATAATCCAATCTGTATTTTTGGAATTCACGATTAAATAAAACTCTGAAACCATTACAGTACATTATTCATCTGACTGAACAAATTCTCTTTAGAAATAGGAAGGAGCAAAATGGTAAGGAGTGCTTTTGGAATCTAGTAGTTCTGTGTCTAACATGTGCAGATAAAGGAGCAAGGTTAATGGAATAGTTCAGCCAAATAATTGCCGAAAATAGGAACCATGGAACTATCTCAATCTTTTCCATGCCTTCATGCTCTCTTTCTTACTTTCATTCTTTCATTCGTTCTTTCCATTAGCCTGTCTTTCTCTGTCTTCTTTATTTCTTATCTTTTCTTTCTCCCTATTGTCTTTCTCCCTTCCTCCCCTTCTTTCTTTCTTCTCTCTCTCTCTCTCTTTTGTACACACAAACACACACGCACACTGTCCAAAGGCAACCAGCCACCAGGTCCTGAGGTTATACCCTCCACACTGTGTCCCCTTAGTTACCACCTTGGCATCTCTCTTTTGCAATCACCTTCCAACAGTGCCCTGCCTCCCGTCTCTAGCTCATCCTTTCTCCCCTCTGCTGCCTGAGTGACCCTTCTAAATCAGCTGTCTGACCACCTCTCTTTTACCTTACATACCATCCTGGCCCCTTCCTGCCTAAAGCACGATGCCAAGCACTCTTGGGTGGCACTCAGGACCTGGCCAGCTTCCCCTCCTGCTAGCACTGAGCATGCCACCTCCTGTGTATGAACTGACACACACCCCTTGAAAAACTCCTACCCATCCTTCAAGACCCAAATGTCTTAAGGACTTAGTAATAAGGGAAAAGATTAAACACCTCAATCTCTGGGCCCTTATTCCACCAGCATGTCTAGGGGCAGAGAAATCATTGTCTGCATTTTCCCCAAAGCTTGCAAGAATTCCTGGTTTTAAAAATGTATAAGAACAAAGAAATAATATAGGCTCCAGGTCCTCGCATGGTGAGTCCTACACTTCCTTATTTACCCGGTATGTCTGTAGCTAGAGTATTTCCGTAACTAGCACCTAGGCAGTGGTGCTCTGTACATCATGGCTGCTTAATCCATTTAGGCACTGTTTTTGCCTTTGATTTTGTGGTTTCTTAATTGTTTCATTTCCTGCAAGGATTGAGGCTCCCAATTATTGCTATCTTAATGAATTAAAATAATATATTCCCTCTCTCCAGCAGCAAGGATTGGAATAACTTAGGATCATGTAGTATTATGAGCCATTTGGAATTCATTTCACTCAATTGTTTTCATGAACTTTTGGAAAGATAATGAACTAAATATTTATTATGAAACGTTTCTTTCTGTGTCAGAAACCACACACCAAGGTTGATGACCAGGCTTGGGGATAATCCAGTTACACATTCTTTTCTCAGGGGTTGGGAAGGTTGTGATTAGTCATCTGAACTGTGGACAATATGAAAAGCCAATAAAAGGTGCTTAAAAAGCACATAGAAAGCCACTAGGGTGCTCAATAAAATAAGTTAATACATATAAACTTTGTGTAAAATCCTGTTTCAATGTAGTCGCTAAAATGTCATTTTTGGTGGGGAATTATACCCCTTTTAAATCTGAATATCAATCCTTCTAAGGGAGTTCATTGATAATATTTACGATAATGATACAAAGTCACTTTAATTTGCTTCTAGATTTCAAAGAATTTGATTAGTTAGAGGAGAAATTGAGTGGAGGTGGGGGAAATCTCGTCATTGGAAAATATTGTCATAGAGAAAGATAAGATAAGATATAAGTAGTAACCTTTCCTCAGTATGTTCTGTTTACAAAAGGGAGAGATGCAGACCATAGTTCTCTCTCATATGAATAAAACGCAAGGGTGACTGGGAATCTGAGGGCTTTCCAGATAATGAGCATGTGGAAGACCCGCATCAGGTTCTTACATCAGAATAATTAATTGGAGGACCCTCCCGGCAGAGAAACCCATTTTAGGTAAGAAACAAAATCAGGGGAACCAGCTGTGGCTCAATTGGTAGAGCTCTGGTTTACCACATGGGAGGCCCCAGGTTCGGT
>PVKH010042884.1:0-10777 GCA_004027955.1 Chaetophractus vellerosus | reverse complement strand
AAGATGAACCAAAAATGTTCCATCAAGTGGAGGCTGGTGTCACTGTGACTTTAAGCCACTCACCGACGTCCCCGTTAAAGAAGAGTGAGCCCCACGCAGGACCGAGTGGGCCCGCCTGCGGTGTTCCCCGGCAGAGGCCGTCAGGTCCAGGGGCAGCCCTGTGCTGTGCCGTGTAGCCACATGGGACAGGGAGCGTGGCGGCAGCGGGAGAGGCTGGAGACCAGTGACCCCAAGACGGGGCGGCCGGGCGGGGGTGCTCGGCGCCTGCGCGGCTCTTCCTCCAGCAGGTGCAGGGGGGGCCTGTGGGTCCATGACCTGCCCAGGCGGACTAGGGAGGACACTCTACGTAAATGGGGCGGTGAGCTGTGCTTGGTTTAGCAGTACTTACACCACGGTTCTTAGACACAAAAGAAGCCAAATTTTGTTTTTGAGTGTTAAAGGCACTCATTAAAAAATTAAAATTTAAAGCACGGATAACATGGAATTGTTTTCCCTGGAAGCACTTAAGTGGATGAACGTGTCACAAGGAAGATGTCAAACGCACATCAGGTGGCCACTGGGCAGCGAGGAAGCCAGAGCCTGCTCACCACGGCCTGGGACCAAGCCAAACGGCAGTGCGGATGGGAAATTCACCTGCATGGCAAGATACCAACCACCGTTGTAGAGAAAGCTTTGCTCCAGGTCCCTCCCGGCTAAACTATGACAAAGAGTTGTTTGCCAGATGATCGAAGTATACGTAACCCGCCTAAGCTCGGCCCTGCACGACACAAGCTGCCCCTTTCTTTAGAGCAGGGATGGGCGGCACGGCTCGGTTTAGATACCCACTGCCCGGTGGAAGCCCCAGGAGAAGACCGGAGGCCTTCAGCCAAGTCGCAGTGCAAGAAACGGGAGGCAGCCCTTGGAGAGCACCCCTCGGCTGCTCTGTCGTTGGGCATGTCCCTGACCGGACCCCAGCTCCTGGCGGGTTACTGGGCTTCGGGTGTCATCAGTGCTCATGGGGTTTGGGGCTAAAACTCCCAAGCAAAACTGACAGTGCCTACTTGTTTGCACAAATCAAGAAAAGGAAGTTCAAAACGCACATACCTATTAGCTTTTAGAACTGTGATTAAAAATGAATAGCAGCTCCCATATAAAAAGAAGTTTATTTCGATTTCATAATCATCTAGAACTTGAACAAGGTGAGACATTAAACAACACAGGCTTTGGAAGTACGAACCATACAGAGGCCGAGAGGCTCGGTGCTGGGGCAGGCAACGGTCGGTCGTTTGCCCGCTGGCCATTGTGCTTTGTAACGTGTTTCCCATCGGAGGCTTTGACTGCGGATTTCCGAAGTCCATTCTGGTCTCTTGGGACCAGGGGGTCCTTTATGCAAGAAGTGGAGGCCTGTGAGCTTCCCAACACCTTTGGGGAACACCTTTGGGGTAGTTTGGCGATTCTCAGGAAGGGCGTGAGCGCTGCCTTCCTTGGGCTTGCGCTGCAGGTACAACTGGGCATTTTCACTGGCAACCAGCCAGGAAGTACCAGTCGGTCTCGGAGCGTCTTTAAAGCTGGCTGTGGCGGTAAGAACCAAGGGTTTGCTAATCTAAGACTTGCACTGGAGACCACAGAAAACTGCAGTTAAGAATGCCCTACAAAATCGAACAACTATGTCTTCCAAAAATATTTTTTACAGCACTTTAAATAATTTACAAAAAGCTACAAAAATCATATTTACCAGGACACGTCTGTTAAATAAAAACATTGTTCCGCGTGAATGTACATATGTACCCGGCTGGCCCGCCCCCCCGTCAATCACCACACCAGCCACAGACACAGATGCTCACAGACAGACAGACCGCCTTCTGCGCGAGCTGGCTCACAGCTGGAGGGCTCTGCCCTTGACGACCGAGCCGCCGCCTTCCTCCACCGAGGTGTCGCTGAATTCGCTGGCGTCGCTGCCCAGGGCCTCCTGGTCCTCCTCGCCCCTATCGAGGACCCTGCGTCCACACCGTGGGTCTAACGGGTTTTCTGCTGCACCTGAGTTCCTCCTGTCGGGGAAACCGAGCCCAGCCTGGGACTTCCTGTTTGCCCAGCGTCCACCTTCCTTCTTCATGAGCAAGTGTGAGCCTCCAAACACGGGCCCGGGGCCTGCCGGGGTCCCTCGGAAAGTGGAGAAGGATGGCCCCTGCAGACTCAGGGGGGAGCTGAAGAGGCCTGCTTGCTTGCCCCCCCAAGAAACACTCTTCCCAAAATGGAACAGCTGGGTGGAGAGCAGTGGAGAAAAACCCGCGAAGGGCAGGTTTTTCTTGGGGTCCATCACGAGGCTGGGCGAGCCCCGGGCCTGCCCGTCTGCCCCCTTCTCCCTCTCGCTACCAAGGCCCCCCTTCCACACGGGCGGTCTCCCGTCTGAGGTCAGCGCCCACGTGCTCGGCAGCCTGCTCTGTTGGGCGAAGTCGGTCCAGGGAACGGCCAGGTCCACCTGGGGCTGGCCACCGAGGAGCGTGTGACCTACCCCCTCTGCTCCCGGGCTCTGTGTTGGTAAGCTGGGGCTGCGGCAGCTGACCCGGAAGGGCCCGGCGCTTTCCGCCTCCGCCGCGGCTTTGGCACAGCTTGGCAGCTGACCAAAAGTCTTCTCTGCAGTGGCGGGCTCGAGCCCTCTCAGGCTCTGATCTCTGTTACCATAGACGTTTCTCCTGCTTGCAGGTGACGCTCTGGCAGGCACATTCCCACTGGCGCTCCTGGGCGGTGCCGGCTCACACTTGGCCAAAGCAGCGGGGAGGCACCCGCCTTGGCCAAAGACGCTGGCTGCGCTCTGTGCCCCAGCTCTCTCCACGCCCCTCAGCCCTTCGCCTGCCAGCTGGGGGGCCGCCCGGCGCCTCTGGCTCCGCGTGCAGACGCCAGGTTGGGCACCTGGGGCTGGCTCTTTTCTGCATGGCATCTCTGGCCGGGGGAGGGCCCCGGCCCCAAGAGCGATGGGGCCTCCCCCTTGGGTTTCCAGGCTGTTCATGGATTCCTTGGCCTTTTCGGCCAAAAACTTCCTAATCTCCAGCTCGATGCTGTCATCGCTGTCCACAGAGCTGCTGTCATCGGACAGAGAGACGGGGCTGGCAGCCAGACCCTGGCGATCACGGACTTCCATCTCAGGGGAGAACCAACTGCCTTCTGCGGCTCTTTTCCTTAGCCGGAAAGCTAGGGGCACCTCCCCGTTCCCGGTGCCATCGGGCCTCTCTCTGTCGCTCACACCAGTGAAGACGTTCAAAGCTCTCCGCATGGCGTTCTCCCTGCTGTCTTTTTTGGATTTTGAGAGGCAGCTTTTCAACAACTGTGGGCTTTTATCTTTCCAGTCTTTCTGGAAGCCACCCAGCTTATCTAAGAACTGTGTCTCAGTGGTGCTGAACCGCACCCTCTTCTTGCACCCGGCTTTCGGGTCCTTACACCTCTTCTTGAGCTTCCGCTTGGAGCTCAGCAGGTCCTTGATGGCGGTGTCAAGATCTTCGTCGCTGTCCAGCGAACTGCTCTTGTCGTCCGAACTCTCTTTCTCGTCCACAGCCCTCGCCTCGTCCGCCCTGCCGTGGCCCTGGGACACAGCTCTGGCGTCTGCGGCCGCGTGCTCGTCACCGAGCCTGCCCGTCTTGGAGGGGAGAGGGTGGCCCCTGGCCCTGCCCGGGCCCTCGCCAGCTCTTCCCTGGCCGGGCGAGTCCCATCCGCCCTGGCTGGGCAGCGTTTTCACCGGACGATGGTCGGCATGCTGGACGCTCTCTCGCGCCCCCTCTTTGGTTTTCTTCGGTGTCGACGGTTTTACAGCGATGCCCCCTCTGCGCTTCCTTTTGCAGCTCAGCGCCGTGTCCAGGGTTTTAGGGAGAGGGGCCTTGGGGCTGCCGGCCTGGTGGCTGGGTCCTGGCAATGCCAGTGGGCTCCCTGTGGACGGTGGGCGGCTCTCAGCACCGGACAGCAAACTCCCCGACTGAGCCTTCAGAGCCAAAAACGTCCGGATTTCCTGCTCGATGCTGTCGTCGCTGTCCACTGAGCTGCTGTCGCCATCGGAGCGGGAAGGCGGCTTTGGCGCGAAGAAGAGCGAACTTGCGGACAGGGGCCTGTCGCCGCCCGCCACGGGAGCCGGCAGGATGGCTTTGGAAATGTCCAGGATGGCCTCTGCACACATGAGCTCAGCGGAGGCGTCTGCCCGGCACAGGGGCTGCGCCACACACTCGCTCTTGGCAGCCGTGCTGACGGGGGGCGCGGGCACTGTGGTTTCCTTCTGTGGCTTGGGGGCATGGTCGGCGTCGAGGCCGCCGGGGTCGGCGCCCGCAGCCCTGGGGAGCACCTGCCTCTTCCTGCTCAGCGCTTTCCGGTGAGGTTCGGGCGAGGCACTTTTTGTGGAATTGCTTGTGCTGTGTGAGGCGGGGCTGGGTCCCCGGTCCTCTCTGGGCTGGGCTCGCGGGGGCGGCTCTCCACCTGCTTCCTTCCTCGTTTTCTCCAGCTGGTACAGCTGGATGGCCTCCTCGATGCCGTCGTCGCTGCTGGAGTCGGACGCCTCGGGCTCCAGGGCTGCGCTCCGGGCGCGGGTGCCCCTCCGCCCGCCACCACCGCTCCTCCTAAGGCCACCCTTGTCCAGAGCGCGACAGGCGGTGGCAGGCTCGAGGGCCGCTGGCTTTGTGTTGCCAGAGTTCTCCGGCTCAGCGGTGACCTTGGACTTGGGGCCTCGGGGCTGCGCGCCGGTCTTTGCGACCCGGGGAGGTTTTCGGAAGACAAACTCCTTGCCCGCTCCGGTCAGATCCTGGCGCTGGGCCTTCGCGGTCGGCTCTTTGTTGGGTTTGCTTGCTGATTTCGCAGGGGTTTCACTCGGGTCTGGATTTTTATCCACGGAAACATCGCATTTTGGGGTCTCGTGTTGCTTTTTCTCGTTGAGAAACTGCTCTATCTCCGCCCGTATGCTCTGTTCGAAAGAGTCATCGCTGCTCACACTCACGGGGGAGGCGGAGCCGTGGACGTCGCCGGCTCCCACGTGGCTGCCGGGGACCGCTTCCGAGGCCGGGCCTGCTCCCGAGGCCGTGGGGCTGGCGGCGGGCGTGGCACCGCTGGGCGGGGGCTCTGGTCTGCACCTGCTGCCGCCCTCTGCGGCCCCAGGAGGCTGGGCCCCTCCGGATGGGGGCTGCGTGGCACCGCTCTTCGCCTTCAGATACTCCTGGATGGCTTCCTCGATGTCGCGGTCCACGGAGTCGTCGCTATCTGAGTCCAGCACCAAGGGGCCAAAGTCTGCAGCTTCCTCCTCCTCCGTGGCGTCGAGATCGGCAGCAAACGCGCAGGCGGCGAACGTGGGCCGCTCGCTGAGCATGGGGGGGTGGGCGGCGAGCCTGGCGTCTCGGCACCTCTCCCCCCTCTGGCTTCTCTGCCCAATGCACCCATCGCTCATGCCCCAGGCGGCCTCGTCGCCCCGCAGCGTGCTGAGGACCATCTGAACCTTGGCGCTCACCGCCGCGCTCGCCGGGCCCTCGCCGGACTCCGAGAGGCACCCGGGAAGCCTAAAGCTCCCCGACGGGCCGAAGGCCTCCCATTTGGACTGGAGAGCAACCACAGGCGGGGTGTTCATGAGAAACATTCTAGCGGACGGGCACGGGCGCGCCGAGAGGCGATTCCTGCGGCTCGGCCTGATTCACATCCTGGGAGGAACGGAGAGCAGACAGGGGTGAGCGTCTGAGGAACCGGCCGCGTCTGCTCGCGTCGCGCCTGGCCCCGAGCCCAGGGGGAGATCAATAAGCAGACGCTTCCAAACCACCCAGCACTGTGCCCACGCGCTCCCACGCGCAGGCGTCACGTCCCGGGACCTTCCTTTCTTTCTCAGGGCTTTCGTTTTCTCTGGAAAAGGAGAGCAGAGCCTTTATTTACCTCGAGCGGTTGTCAGGAGGTGCCAACGATATAAAATCTGCAAAGCTGCTTTGAAAACGATGACTGTTATGAACCCAGTGTTTGTGAGGCTTCACAAGTAGATTCATCCTTGACATGGCCAACGAGTTCCTGGAATAAAAAGTGATATGCTGTAAGCAACTCGATTACTATTTCCTCAAACATCTTAAGAAAGCCTTTATGTTTTAAAATGTCTAGCATATCTTTGCCAGATGGCCGTGTCACTGCTCTAGCTAAGTGGCACAGATGTTGCCCCAAACACAGCCATGCCCCTTTTTCCATCCTGTGTAGGTCTCCCTATAGTTTCCATGTTCCAGAGCCAAAGTGGCTGCCCCGCACCACAGCTGGGGGGTCCTGGATACACGCGGAAGACCTGCTCGCAGATATGCCGGGTCCCCTAACGGCCTGGGGAGCACTCCTGCAGAAAGGAATACAATGTCGGCTGTAAATACCACAGGCTATGAGAAAAACACAGGAGGCATGTACAACTGCTAATTCCTGACAAAAACTTCTCTGAAACTGCAATATTACCACTTGACAGCAAGGCCCTTAAATTCAAGAGGAGACCCTTGCAGCACTTTGGCCACGGGGAAGTTGAATTCCACCTGAGAATAGCACCAGGCTAGGCTGTCACCCCCCAGAACCTCAGCAGGTAGACTGAACTGCTCTATATATTTTCTTTGCTTCCACTGTGGATCCTTTTCCACCAGGAGCTTTCTCGATTTAACCGGAAGTTTTCTTCCCCCGGCCAGTACATAATCTGGTGCTTACAAACCACAAGACTTCTCTAAGAAGGCACAGTCTGGTCAGCTGGACTCTAGACAGGCTTTCACAGTGGAACTGAGCACTGAGCCAGAGGGCACGGCACATTTGGGAGCCAGTCATTTGCTATCACAGACACATGCTCAAAAATCAAAACTGAACTGTGTGAATTTGGCAATTACGAGCCCAGGCTTGGTGTGATCACATGGCTACTGATACTCTCCAGGCATTTCGGGGGCTCAGTCTTTACTGCTCTACTTATGCTCCATAGCATCTTTTGCTCAATATTATATATAGATTTTTAAGATTTCTGACTGCCAGAATTAAAGAGAATCAGAGACATCTAATCAGAGGCTGAAGCTATATTTAAAATTTTTTGGAACGGAATCTCATTCCTTGAAGGGCTCAAAATTAAACTTTGAAAAATCTTCCTGTGAGACCAAAGACATTGAATCACAACTAATTTACAACTGTCCTGGACAACAGCTCTGGCACTGCAGTGATGCGGGCTGGGGCAGTAGGTGAAGCTGTCTGCCAGTTCTCAAATTCTGGCATCCCACCACAGCCCACATTTCCCCCATGACGTCGTCTTCCTGGGAGATGCCCAGACACTGGGGATCGACCAACAATGGGGTGGGGACAACTCTCACTGGCCAGGCCTGCCTCAGCAAAATGACAGGAATTACAAAACTCCCGGGAGCCCGGAGAGCCAAGAGTCTAAGTCGAGAACATTAACCTCTTAAAGGGCACCACTATGGTAGGGAGTGGACCCCAGAGCAGGTCTGAAGGGACCCCAGTGGTTTTCACACGAACCAGCAGAGCTGGGGCAGAGGCTTTTCCACAGGAAAAACACGCATCTCCACTAACTGTGCTCACCATACTTTCAGATGTTTGCAGGCAGAGCTTGGACTTCTAGTGAAGAGTGTTCTGTGCTGTTAAATTACCAAGTTCAAGAACGAGGTTAAAAAAACTAGAGACAGCTTGCGGCTTTGACACAATCAGCTACGTCACGTGAATCACTCTGGAAAACTCTCCTAAACCGTACTTGGAGAGAAGTGTGAGGCGAAGCTGGCGGCTCAGGCTTGGTCAGACTGCTGCCCTGCGCCCTGAGCGCCCCTGGCCGGGTCTCCTGTGTGGCTGTGGGGACACCCAGCAGCTGCACCCCAAAGCCACTGGTGCCAGCTTGGAGGAGGGCGCCTGCACATCTTCCCAGCCTAGAGAGATTCAAAACCAACCTTAAGCTTTATCACCCTAACAACCTGGCTACTTGCACAAAAACGTCCCCCCAATACATTTCTCAGGTCAACAAAAAGCACTTCAGCCAGAGGCCTTACCTCCGGGGGCCGGCTGTCCCCCAGGACTAGCGGGGGTGAGGGTGGCATGCAGAGGTGAGGAGGAGCGGGCGCCCACTGGAGCTCAGCTCACTGCCTCCTGGAAGCCCAGACAGGGCAAGGTCAGCTGCCCGGCCATTTCTCGGACTGTGGGCCTCGGGGCAAGGTGAGCCCCTCAGGGCTGCCCTGACCCGCTCACCCCGGCCACAGGCTGCTCTGTGCCGCGGGGGGACCCCCTCTGGCACCCCCGCAGCCCGGGAGCAACAACCAGTCCTCCCTGGGCCAGGTGGGCGCGAGCACCGCCCGCCGGGTAGAGGCCCGACCTCCACCGAGTCCACGGCCCGGCTGCTGCTTCTGGGCGCCGGGGACCTGGGGCTTAGGCGGGGGGGCCCCGGGACCCTCCCGGAAACGGCGCCCGGGGCGGGGGGCGCGGCATCGGAGGGAGGGTCCGGGCCCTCCGCCCTCCGGGGCAGCGGCCCGCGGCCAGGCCGGAAGCGGTGCCCCGCGGGCCCTCACCTGCGCCGCACCTGGCCCGGCCCGACCCCACCGCCCCCGCCGGCTTTCCAGGAACGCGGAGCGCGCGCGGGCGCCGGGAGAGGCTGCGGGTGGGCGGGCGGCCGCGACCCCCGCCCGGGCCAGGCCCCCGCCCGCGCCCGCCGCGGCGCCCCCTTCCCCGCCGGCCGCGGCCTGCCCCGCGCGCCGCCCCCCGCGCCCGGCCCCGGCCCCGCCGCCCCCGGGCCCGCCTCCCCGCGGCCGCTCACCTCGGCCGCCGGCCCGGGCGCCGCTCGGCCCGCCCCGCCCCGCGTGCCCGTCCCCCGGGAGGCGGCGGCAGCCTCGGGCGGGCGGCCGGGGCGGGGCGGGCGGCGGGGTGGGCGCGGGGGGACGCGGCGGCCGGGCCCCCGCCCCTCGGCCCCGGGCGCGCGGTGGGAGGCGCCGGGAGGGGCGGGGCCGGCGCGGGGGGCGGGGCGACCCCCCCAGCGGCCCCCTCCCCGCTACCTACCGGGCGGCGGCGGCGGCGGCCGCGCTCCGGAAGCCGTGCCCGGTGGCTGGGCATCATGGGAATGGCACGGCCGAGTTCCGGGGGAGGCGCGCGGCCCGGCCGGACCCCCGCCCGGCGAGAGCGCGCCCACCTGCCGGCCGCCGGGGCCCCGAGCCAGCCGGGCCGCCCCCTCCCGTCCCCGGACGCGGACGGGCGCCCCAGACGCCCCGGGCGCGGGGCGCGAATCCACCGGCGTGACCCTACCGGCCCTCCCCGCCCCCACCCCCAGGGCGCGCTCCGAGGGCGGGGACCCTCCTATCCCGGCCCCTGTCGGGTGCTCGGGGCCTGATCCGGCGCAGGGAGAAAGACTTGGCGGTCCGGGCCGAGCTGTGAGGGGCTCGGGCCCTAGGGAGGTGCCCTGGTGCACGTCAGAAGCCCCCAGGCCGCGCGGGGCGCCTGGCACCGTGCAGGGGACCCCGTTCCCCATCCTGGGAGCCGGGATTGGGCAGTGCCTGGCTTCAGGCTTGCACAGAGCCCCCGGATGGAGCCGGAGCCTGCTGGACCTCAGGCTCCGGGGTGCTACCCCCCTGCCCACCTCCTGCGGGGTCTTCCGCTGCCTCTTGGCTTTGGGTTGACGATTGCGTCTAGGTTCGGGGACCCCTGCGCCCTGCTTCACATTTCTTTGCTCTCTCGATCCTCACCCCAAATTTAGAGGTCGGGATCGGAGCCTGAGAACTCATGAGTAGCTTCCCAAGGTCATTGTGCAGGGAAGCTGGGCAGCCTGGGTCAAACCTCCTGTTTCTTAGAAGCCTGGAATTTCAGGGCCTCGGGAGACCTGAAGGCACCTCTTCAGGCACCCTAGAAATCGCCAGGGAGCACCTGCTGCCATGTGCAGGTCCCTGGGCCCAGCTCCCTGCTTTACAGGGGAACCCAGGGGTGACTGGCTCCTTGTCGGTGCCTGCAGCCTGCAGCCGGAAGGAAACAAATCCCAACCACCCTGGTCTGGTTCCCTCCCTGCCATTCCCTGACTATGTGACTTTGGGAGTTTTCCAGTTTCGTTTTGGTTTTTTAAACAGTCCTCAGATTCCACCCAGGTGCCGCTCAGGCTGCTGGGACCCGCAGGGAAGAAGCCAGACTCCTTGCTCACTGGGAAGGCAAGCAAGCAAGACACAAACACTGTCCCTGCTGCCCCCCTTGGCCCCCCGTCCAGACATGACTGAGGATGAACCGGGGGTTCATTTCCTGTCTAGAAAGTACGATCATAACCCAGAGGCTTTTTTTCTTACAATTTTGGGGCTGGCCAGATGAGTGTTAAAAAGCATTATTTGAATGCTTGAGTTAATTTTTAAATAAAGGTATTTTCCCCATTATTGAGTAATACCCATTCCTTGCAGAAAGTTTTGGGGAAAATGGATCTAATCAATAACCCGATCCCCCAAATATATGGACTGTTACTATTTTGCGATGTCCCTCCCATCGTCTTTGAAATAATGCTGTGGTGACCATCTTTTGATGATGTGCCTCTGGAGCTCATCTGAGTATTCCCTTAGGATAAATTCCTAGAAGAGAGACCAACGGCCAAGACTATGATGCCTCTTGCCAAAATGCCCTCGAGAAACGCCAGATTAATTTGCTGTCCACCCACTGGGTGAGTGAAAACGCCCGTTTTCCTACACTCTTGCCAGCCCTGGATTGTGCCTTGCCATTTTGTCTTTGGCAATCCGGTAGTAAAACAAACCTTTCCATGACTTTAATTGTAAATTCTTTGACTGCTGGTAAATCGTCTGTACGTGTCCTTTCTGTTACGGATTTTAACAGTGCC
>PVKH010042883.1:0-10782 GCA_004027955.1 Chaetophractus vellerosus | reverse complement strand
TTTCTAGGCTTTGCTTCTCTCCACAAGGCCAGCTGTGAACTCTCAGGCAAATGGCTTGTCTCTGTCCCAGGTCCTTCTCTCCTTCCTCACCAGACCTCCAACATCAAAACTGCTTCAACTTTGTTCTTTGCCATGCCTTTTATATTTGATTCCCTATCCACCAAGGGCTGGGGCTCAACACCCTACTGACGTGGCCCAGTTAACACCCTAATCATAACTTAATCATGCCCAGATTAGCAGACTAGCATGATCCAATATCTACTTTTGGAATTCATACTTACATCAAACTGCCAAACTACTACAGATAGCATGAAGTGCACCAGCATATGTGTTATAGGAATTCTAGAAGGAAAAGAGAAGGGAAAGGGGACAGAAAGAGTATTTGAAATTTCCAACATTATTGTATAGATATCTATTTCTCCTTTCAGTATTGCCAGAGTTTGATGTTGGAGCACCTTCTCTGATCATAATTTAATGAAGCTGGAAATCAATAATAGACTGGAAAGGGAAAAATCCATAAATGTATTGTGGCTAAACAATACACTCCTAAACAATCAATGGGTCAAAGAAGAAATTGCAAGACAAATTAGTAGATATCTTGAGATGAATGAAAATGAGAACACAACTTATCAAAATTTATGAGATATAGTGAAGACAGTACTGAGAGGGAAATTTATAGTCCTTAGTGCCTATATTAAAAAAGAAGAAAGAGCTAAATTCAAACACCTAACTGAACTCTTGGAGGAACTAGAAAAAGAACAGCAAATGAATCCCAGAGCAAGAAGAAAGAAAGAAATAACAAAGATTAGAGTAGAAATGAATGAAATTGAAAACAAAACAACAATAAAAAAAATAACAGAGAAAATCAAGAAAACCAAAAGCTGGTTCTTTGAAAAGATCAATAAAATCGACAAACCGTTAGCTAGACTAGCAAAGAAAAATAGATGATGCAAAGAAATAAAATCAGGAATGAAAGGGGCTCAGATCATAAGAGGATATATTGAGAAACTATATACTAACAAATTAGACAACCTAGATGAAAGGGAGAAAATCCTAGAAATGCACAAATAACCTACCTTGACTCTACAGGAAATATAGGAATTCATCAAACCAATCACAAGTAAAGGATTGAATCAGTCTTCAAAAATCTCCCAACAAAGTCTAGGACCAGATGGCTTCACAGGTGAATTCTACCAAACATTTTGAGAAGACTTAATACCAAACCTGTTTAAACTCTTCCAAAAAACTGAAAAGGAGGGAAAATTACCCAACACATTTTATGAGGCCAACCTCACTCTAATACCAAAGGCAGATAAAGATCCTACTAGAAAATTACAGACCAATCTCTCTAATGAACATAGATGCAAATATTCTCAACAAAATACTTGCAAATCGAATCAAACAGCATGTTTTAAAATTTATACACCACAACGAAGTGGGTACTTTCCTGGTATGCAAGGGTGGTTAAACATAAGAAAATCAATTAACATAATACACCACATTAACAAATCAAAGGGAAAAAAACACATGATCATCTTGATTGATGCAGAAAAGGCATTTGATAAAATGCAGCATATATTCTTGATAAAAACACTTTGAAAGATAGGAATAGAAGGAAAGTGCCTCAACATGATACAGGGCGTATATGAAAAACCCACAGCCAACATCGTGCTCAATGGGCAGAGGTTGAAAGCTTTCCTTCTAAGATTGGGAACAAGAAAAGGATGCCTACTGTCACTACTGTTATTCTATATTGTACTAGAAGTTCTAGCTAGAGCAATTAGGCAAGAAAAAGAAATAAAAAACATCCAAATTGGAAAAGAAGTAAAATTCTCACTATTCACAGATGACATGATCCTATATTTAGAGAAACTTCTGAAATATCTATGACAAAGCTTAGAGCTAATGAATTAGTTCAGGAAAGTAACAGGATATAAGATCAGCATGCAAACTTAATAGTGTTTTTATATACTAGTAATGAGCAAGCTGAAGGGAAATCAAGAAAAACAATTCCATTTACAATATCTAGTAATAAATTTAACCAGGAATGTAAAGGATATGTATTCAGACAACTACAAAACACTGCTGAAAGAAATCAAAGAACTAAACAAACAAATGGAAGGACATTCCACAGTCATGGATTAGAAGACGTTCATGATGATGATAATTCTACCCAAACTGATTTATAGATTTAACACAATTCCAGTCAAAATTTCAGCAGCCTGCTTTACAGAAATAGAAAAGTCAAATACAAAATTTATTTGGAAGGGAAAGGTGACCCGAATAGCCAAAAACACACTAAAAAGAAGAGCAAAGTCAGAGGACTCATACTTCTGAACTTTAAGAGGATGTGGAGAGATAAAAACATTTATTCACTGTTGGTGGGAATGTAGAAAGGAAGGTACAGGTGCTGTGGAAGTCTGTTAAATATAGATATGCCATGTGACCCGGCAATTCCATAACTAGATATATACTTAGAGGATCTAAGAGCAGGTACACGAACAGATATCTGCACACTGGTGGTCACAACGGCATTATTCACAATTGCCAAAAGAAGGAAACAACCCAGGTGGCCATCAACTGATGAAGGATAAACAATTTTTGGTATTTACATGATGGAATATCATTCAGCTGTAAGAAGAAATGAAGTTGTGAAGCATATGACAAAATGGTTGAGCCTGGAGGACATTATGTTGACTTTTTTTTTTTAAGATTTTAAAATTTATTTTATTACATATCTCCCCTCCCCCCCACTGCGGCGACGCGCCGAGACTGGTCACTGCGCAGGCGTGGCTTTCCCTGCTTGTGGGCGGCTTCTGCTTCCATTCACGGCTGGCTTTCAGTTCGCAGGTGGCTGGCTGCACTCCATTCACGGGCGACCTGCCCTGCCCGTGGCGGCTTTTGCCTGTCCGTGGCAGCTTTTTGCCCAGCCCACGGTGGCTCTGGCCCGCCCATGGCAGCTTGCCATTCTCAATGGCAGTCTGCCCGCTAGGAGAGGTCCCCGGGAACCGAACCCGGGGCCTCCCATGTGGTATGCCGGCGCCCTAACCACTGGGCTATCCAGCCGGCCCCGACATTATGTTGAATGAAGCAAGCCAGACACAAAAAGACAAACATTGTATGATTTCATTATTATGTACTAAATATAATGAGCAAACTCATGGAGTTAATAGCTAGAATATAAGTCACTAGAGAACAGGATGTGGCTAGAGAGAAGAAAGCTGATGTTTAATCTATGCAGAATTGGTAAAAAGGTTGATTGTAAATGTTAGGAAATGAATAGAAATGGTAAAAGCATATCATAAAGTTTGTAATTAGTATCACTAATATATGAGTATGATAGTGGTTGAAAGGGAAAGTCTAAGGCCTTGTATATCATCAGAAGAAAATCTAAAAAATGAAACATGGGACTGTATAGTGTAGCGAACCTTCTTATGATAATTGAATATAGATAATAGGGTGTATATATAAGAATGTTTTTCTCTGAACTGGAACATATGTACTTTAATGTTACAAGAGGCTAATACTAGGATCATATTTGGGCAAAAACATAATGAAAACAAACTATGAACAGTAGAGTATAGTAACATATTAATAATCAATGGTAAAAAATGGAAGCATGCTAAGTGAAAGAAACCAGACAAAAATATTGTTTGAGTCCATATACCCAAAATGTAAATACAAATAAATTATATAAACAGAAATAGATTAGCAATCATATATGGTAGGGAGAGGATAGAGAGATTGAGAGGTGACTACTAATGGGTAGGGTTGTTTGCATTCATTTGTTTGTTTTTGTTTCTTGTTTTTTTCTTTTTCTTGGAGTAAAGAAAATGCTCTGATATTGATTGAAATGATGAATGTACAACTCTGTGATTATACCAGATGCCACTAGTTGTACACTTTAGATTAATCGTATGGTTTACAAATATGTTTCAATAAATTTGATTAAAAAAGTAAAAAGGAGAAAATGAAAATTTCCTCTAATAACCACTTTAACATGTTGGGCAAATTTCCCCTGTGCTCTATACAAATATACAAATCAGAAATATTTAGTATCTATCTTGCATTTTTACTTAAAATATTGAGAACATTTGGCACATGACTAAAGTCTACAAAAGCAATTAAGGTTTTAAATGACTAAATAATAGCTCATCAAATGGATGTCCATAACTATTGTCTTTTTTCATATTGAAGTCTTCCATTTTCACTATCATAAATAATACTATGATAAACATTCTTTGGGTACATTCCTTGTCATTTTCCTAAGACTAAATTCTACAAGTGTAATTACTGAGTCATAGAATATGAGCATACAAAAATTCTTGGTGTAAATTTCTATCTAAGATACTACTATTTTCCCCAACAACTTGAGAGATGATCCTTACCACTGCCCAGATTGCTAATTTTCAAGTATTTGTGAGATTCACAAAGCAAACATTCTTTCACATTACCTACTATTAAGATCCCTTAATCACCATTTATTAAGTTTTAAAGAATGGGCCTGTAACTTACAGTAAGTGTATATTTTTAATTCTGAGTTGCAAAGCAAAAAGAAGAAAGTGTGTATTAATGAAGTATAATTCTGCTCATTTTGATATTGACTTCCTTCATTGGTTAGGGTGTAGGTAAATTACTATACACCTACAAAATTGTAGTATTCAATCATGCAATATTTAAAGAAATGACTCAGGAATTCTATGTTTGGAATTATAACCAAGACAATGTTTGATCAAATATTCAAGGACCTACTTGATGTTCATCAATGAAGTTTTAGTAATAATAAAAAAAAATGTGAAGCTATCTAAGGATCCATCTTTTACTGGATATTCATTCAATGAGTACAATGCAGACATTGTAAAGGAATGTATTGAGTTGAAATTGCCTGCATTGAAATCTTACCCTATCCAATCTCTCCAAATACCAACTTTGTGCGCTTGAGCAAATATCTTCTCTGTAACAAAGATCTGTAAAATCAATTTTCTTGAGTATTAAGTTAGATATCACATAGAAAAAGCTTACTAAATCCTAGTTATTGTTATTTTTATAATTTCTATTAGATAGAAAAATATTCGTTAAATTATTGGTATGGACAGGTTATTAATAATAGGGATGAGAATCACATTTATATAAAATGATATATGGATATATCTGAATAGTGAGAGATCCAATATGCCATTCATCAAAATATACATTATCTCTTGGTTGGGGAACATTGGCTGATTTTTGCTTTCTACTTTATATTTGTCATAATGGTTGCATTTTCCACATGAGTGGTTATTATCTTTATGATCATGAAAAGTTAACAATTCCATTTGCATTGTTTTTAAAAACTCTGATTATGCAAGAACATTTTTAGCCAGTTCTGCACTCCCTAGATGACTTGCCCAAAGTCACTAGCCAGATAGTTGCAGGTCACCATGAGAACAGTATTGACTAATTTCCTACTGCATGTATCAGATGACTGCTATCAGCTAAAATTGTCAAGGGGAAAAGGAACCATGAATGAGATTAGACTAAAACAATAGGAAGATTCCAGGCTGTAAAGAGAAAGACTAGAAGTTCTGCCATAATAAACTGTGTGGCCTTGGGCAAAATTTACCGCCTCTCAGATCCTGTTTTATTTCTTTTCTTTTTAATTCTAGTAATAAAAGACTTCTCTGCAAGTTCTTGTATGTTTAAGAATATGAAATAATGACATTTATGACATAGCAAAACTGATGTTCTTATTTATTTATTCAGTTATCGGTTAGTTTTAACCAAATCTCAAAATATTAGCTTTGAACAATGTATTTGTTCTGGGTCGGGGTAGGGAGTACAGGGAGTGAGGTGTTAGACTTTTTTCGTTTAAAATTTGAAAGAGGCAAATTTAGTAAAAGAAATTCTTCCTTAAATTTATATAGAACCTATTATCTTAGAAGTTAGTTCATGCTCAAAATTAGACAGATTTCATAAAGTTTTGGATAAACACGTGATTCACTATCATAGATTATCATAAGTTACTGAAAACTGTTGCCATAAGTTCTGAGTTTGAGTCATGAGTGGCAATTTTGACTCCTTAATGCCATTGTCACGGGCAAGAATATAAACAGAGACTGTGTTCAAACCCAAGCTGGTAGGTCTTGTGCTATGTAATTGCTGAGTAAGTATTGCTTCTTTAATAAACCAAAATGAAGAAATCAAAATTTAAAAATAGCCTAAGATAACTGCAGGGCCAAAATGGGATATTTTTCCAATTCAGTTCCATTCCTTTATTTTACTATGAAAATGCTTTTCTTTTTGAGTGCCTACATTGTTCCACTCACTGAGCTTGGAGATCACCTATATTACCTCATTTAATCCTCACACTTAACTGCTATGACAGTGTTATTGCCATATATTTACATGAGAAAATCCAGGCCAAGGAGGTTAAGTGTATGCACAAATACCACATAGTAGAAAGTGATAGATCTGGAATCTAAACACAGGCTATTCAGATGAGCAATATGTAGTCTCCATTTCTGGGCACATCAAACTACTGCTAGTTTGTGAAGGTCATGATGATATGCTGTGGTGCATGTGAGAAAGTATAAAATTACTTATCTAATTTAATGTCTATTTAACACCAGAAGGTGTCCTTTAGAATATGTTTCTTTGACCCAGGTATATAACTGGCTTCTTTTTTTACCTGAAGGGAAGAAGAACATTATTGAACCATATAATAAAGAATATTTTCAGAATGTATAATAATTTGTTCCACACAAAGAAAACCCGTTTGGGGTTTTTTCTGAAGGGTAATCGTCCAGGTATTTTCCTTGAAACTTTTTTTCTTTGCAAATTAGAGAGGGTCTGAAAAGACTGACATGAAGCTCTCCCACTAGAAGTTATTATGACAGATGAGCAAGCTTAGTTGTGACAGGCAGTGTTTGGTCCTTTTTCTATTTCTTCTGTAAAAATGGAACTGTCAGTCAATTAGCTGGGAGCATAGTTCAATAGGGGTCCTCCTGTGTGTGTGTTGTATACAGGAAGGGGCCTTAGATAATTGCACTAGGCAGACAATTCATCCGGAAGCTCTAGAAAATGAGAGGGGGGAAAATGAGCACTAAATATCCATCAGGGTTTTGAAAAGTAGATATTTGAAGTTGTGGCCAGTTGCTTTGTAATTAAATCGGTCACCAAGGTCAGTTTTCAGAGCAGTGCAATTCCAGATGTGATCATAGCATAATGATCCATGCCTTTATAAATATTACATTTAATGGGATCAAAATATCTGCCAGGATTTTCCTCCCAATTTAAAGAGTTTAAATACCACATTATTTTGAATAGTGCTTTGCTTTACTGGTGTTTTTTGTGTCATGGAAAACAGTTGGAAGGCACGGTGTGGAATAACAGATAAAGGAAAGCCTCCACCTGTTTTATAAAAGCAGAATTCACTCTACTTGTGTCCTGCTGCCAAATCTTGATTCACATGGACCAATTTCTCTTCTAGCTACTAAGATAAATGCAGTATTTACTGAATAAAAGGTGATCATATTTTCCACACTGTTATATACCAATCTTCAAGGGACAGAATGCACTTGGTTTGTAGGTAAACAATCCATCATGTATAGAAGTATCTTACTCTTCTATGATTTGAACCTACTCTTAATTCATTTCTATTTTGAACTGAATTTAAAAGCTGATTACCCCTCAAAGAAAGAGACTGTCATGATCAAGTAAGACAAGGGCAGGCTCCTTGCAGTCTTCCTTGGGTAGCTTTTCCAACAGACTGAAACTAATTCTTAGACTCTACCTGTCACTAGGAGCAGTGTCTAATTCCCATGCAGCTGTGTTGGTTTGTGAGACATTCTTTCTTTCTGAGACTCCAGACAGTTAGAATTCATCTCAGTTCTGAGGCAATGACTGTTAATGCCCTGGACAATTGTAGAGAGAGGCATTCCCCTATTCTAAAAATTATATGCGGATTGAATCATGCCAATTCAATTGTGGTGGATGCAATTTAAATAAATTATGTAAATGCACAGTGAGACTAATTAGAACTGTTGATGAGTTCATTGCCATATCTATGTACTTATGACACTGAAATAAAAGAAATTTAGAAAACTTAGATTTTTTAAAGAGAAAATAAGTTGAAAAAGTACTGAAAACAATTCAGTAATGGAAGATGAAGCCTATCTCTGACATTCATTCAGGATTTTGCAAGGAAGATGAAAGCTCATGAAAATCTCTGGACAGCACTTAGGGAAACCAACAACCTGAGGTTTGGGTCACAAAGAGAAGCATAAGTTTGGTCTGCACTAACCAATGAATTAGGAGACACAAGAGATGTGGCCTTATCTATTCTGTAGTTAGAACTTTAAGGGGATTCTCTCTAAAGTCTAAAAGTAAAATTTAAAGTGGAATAGTTAGTATAAATAAAGAAAAATTTTGAAAGGAATGGTAGATAATATCAGTATGAACTCATGGGGTTTTTTCTCACTTTTAAAAAACATGTATTTCCATCTCTGATCATTAAAAAGGCCTAGAAGCATCAGCAACCCAGCAGCAGTAAGCACTGATAGTAACCAGAGTGTGGACTCTAAATACAATACAAAGGCTAATGATTTCACATCAAAGGGACATAGAAATCAGCTTAAATAGGCTCTAGTAGGCAAAAGATGGGACAACCTGAACATCAAAAAGAATAATGGCTGTAACTGATTGAAACAAACCAAATATAAATATCAAAATTCAAAACGATAGTTTTAAAATGGGGATAAAAAGGATACAAAGAAAAAACAAGTGCATTGGACACCATTGGAAGTTGCTATGGCACAACTTATTATCTTAAAACTGATAAAGGGAAAGATTAGCTATCTTGCTCTTCCAAAAGGCATTGTACTGCAGACTAAATAAAAGGCCTAGGGAATGAGCAATGATTTTTTTTTCTCTAAATAGAAGAAATGATATGAATAGGAAAAGCCTAATTGTGTAACCTCTAGTGAAATAACTGATTTAGGCATTGATCATCAAGAGATGGTAAACATTAGTGGAATTTTACTTTGAAGTGTTAGGCTGACATCACTTGATTGCACTGATGTATCTTAGCATCAGGAAAAGTGAGTCACCCAGATGTTAAGTTGCTCTTGGTGTGATACAATATACTATATGAAGTACCACTTCTGAATTATTCTAGGAGGTAAAAAAAAGAACTCAAATCAAAGTCAAGTTTACAGAAAATATGGTGGAGAGAGTACTAAACCAAGCCACAGGAAGCAATCAGGATAATTGTCTTCAACCAGTCAATGGAATAAAAAAATAAAACTGTAGGGGAAGGAAACTGTTATTGCTTTAAAGAAAAGAGAAGAGATGTAACAACCAAATACAAAATGTTGAATATTTTTGGATCCTGATTTGGAAAAAAAAAAAACAACTTATCCCTAAGAGGGCATTTTTAAACATCAGGGGAAATTTGAATAAGAATAAGTATTAGATGGTAATAAGGAATTCTTTTATTATTAATTTTAGTAGGAGCAATAATGGCATTTTATTATATCAGACAATGTTCTCATTTATATATATATATATATTTACACTGAGGGATTTAGGGGCAAAGTGACTTGATAGGAAGGATGGGAATAGATAAAACAAAAAATGTCAAAATAATGGTTGCTGAAGTTTAGCAATTGGTCCACGGGGATTATGTTCTCTACTTTAGGTATACTTAGAAAGTTCATAATAAAAAGTTGCTTTTACTTTTCTTCCTTCCCTTCCTCCCTCTTCCTCTCCCTCCTTCCTCCCTTCTTTCCTCCTTCCTTTACTTTCTTTTTCCCTTTTATTTTTTTTGTCATTTATTTTATTTTATTTTATTTTTTTATAATACCACACTTTGTTTATTTTTTTAATTAATTATTTTTTTAAAAAAGATATATCAATTACATAAATGTTACACAAAAATTTTAGGGGTACCCATATGCCCCACCTCCCACACCTCCCACAACCTTCCACATAAACATACTTCATTACTGTGGCACATCACCTGCAATAGATATACACATTTTGGGGCTTTGCCACTAAGCATGGACCTTAGGTCACATTGTAGACCACACTCTCTCCCACACAGTTCTGCATGTTACATGATGATATAAAATAGTCTATATCTGTCATTGCAATGTCACTTGGGATAATTCCCAAGTCCCAAAAAAGCCCCTGTATTACAACTGCTTTTCCCTCTCCCTGCCCCCAAAGCATCCAGTGGCCACTGGCTGCGCATAATTTTGTAATTACTTCCATTGTGTGAATCACAGTAAGTCTATAACAGGATACTAGTAAGTCCACTGTAGTCCATAGCTCTTCCCCCAATCCTGAGGAGTCTGGGATGGTGATGTCCCCTCCACCTCCAAGTGAGAGGGGACTTATATCTCATGGATGCGATTATCCTGCCTGCAGCTGCAGACTCCATTCCCTGGGATAGCCATTGTCCATCATCATCTCCCCACTAGGTGTCCTGGGTGAGTCCATTGAGTTGTAGAGTAGGAGTTGCAGTTCCACTGAGCTTTTGGACCCAGCTGGCACATGGACAGCCCATAGACTCCGCTCTCTGGAAGTACACCTAAAAGTCTGGCATCACATATAGGTTTGAATAGAAGAGACAGATGGATCATGTACAGGGATCTTTTTCCCTTTTAAAGGGTACTCATTTCTGAGTAAACCATTGTATTAAGCAAAGGGGTGCTGATGCAAAATACCAGAAATCAGTTGTTTTTTATAAAGAGTAAATTTTGGGGGTAGAAGCTTACAGTTGCCAGGCCATAAAGCATGTTA
>PVKH010042882.1:0-10778 GCA_004027955.1 Chaetophractus vellerosus | reverse complement strand
TTCACTCAGAAATTGACAGGTGGGCATCTCTTATGAGCAAGGGCGGTTCCTAATGGGGAGGACAAAACAGTGTCAGGTCAAGACCTCTTCCTGCATGTAACTATGAATCTTGTCACCCAATGAGTCAAGCCAGTGGGTCGTCGTGGGACCCGGGGGGATGGGGAGGGAGGGACAGAATGGATCAAAGAGAGGGTATTTAGTGGTCAGTGAAAATGTTTTTCATTACCTTACAGTGATGGGCACAGGACATGGTAAGTATCATCAAAATTTATAAAAGTGTACGATCTAAAAGGTAAACCATATTGTAAACCATTGACAATGTTTAGTAGCAATGTTTAACTATCTGTATAACAGTTACAACAATGCTACCATCTACATACAAAAAGGTTTTAATATGGGGTGAGGAAAGGGGGAGGAGGCTGGGTATATGAGAGTCTCTTGTGTTCTGTGTGTGACTTTGCTGTGACCTAAAAGTTCTTTGAACATTAAATGAAAAATAGTGAAACACTGGGGAGCGAGAGGGGGAAGGTGCCAAAGTACAGACTGGACACCGATATTGCAGTGATAAAAGGAAAAATGTCAAAAAAATTGTTTTAATTTTTCCCCCATTTTTTTAATATCCCAATCCTTTGATTTTATTTAATTTTTAGTTATTTTTAAGTTTTCATGTATTTTATCTCTTACATTTAGACTTATCATTATTATTTCATTTTCCTATTAATTGTATTTGGCTATTATTTTGGCTTCATCTTTAAAGAAGCTTTGGATCACAGAAGGGTTACAACAGGGATGGGAGAGGATCATTGGTGGGGGATGTCAGGGTTGGGGGTGCATGGGAGGAAGTCCACCTGAACATACATAAAAGGTATATAAAATTGTTCAAATACTCACGGGGTATGGTCACGGGGTGCAGAATGACTCAATAAATGAGAGAATACTGAATTTCCATCCTGGAGAGCTCTGCCGTATTCTCTAGGAGAGCAGCAACAGTCCCCCAAGTGCAGGGGCAGTGTCTGGCAAAGGAGGATGATCCATTGATGGGCCCTTTTTATTGATGACTATCCTTATGAGTCTTTGCTCTTGAAATTGAAACAGCCTATTGTTATGGGGTGCTGAAGAGTTGCCTTCTGAGAGCCTCCTTGTTGCTCAAATGTGGCCTCTCTCTAAGCCAAACTCAGCATATGAATGCATTACCTTCCTCCCAGCATGGGACATGACTGCTGGGGATGAGCCTCCCTGGCAATGAGGGATTACTAACAAATGCCAATGGGCAATACAACTGGAAAAAGACTTTGAATAAAAGGGGGAAATGGTAAAGACAAATGAGTTCATAGGGCTAATAGTCTTCAAAGTGAGTCGGGAGGTCATGCCAGAGGTAACACTTATGCACATCCCAGTAGGACCTCATAGGCTTCCAATGCGAATATCGCCCCAGGGGGGCTCCTGAGGGCTTTGGAGACATCCAGATCCTATATCAGGGCAGATACCCTAGAATTTGGTGCCTTATCAATGGGCCCTAATTTGGAACCCTTGCTCCTGAGAGTGACAGAGTCTGACCAAAATATGTCTTCCCTGAACATGGTCCATCTGTCTCTTCTATTGAAACCTATATGCAATGCCAGAGTTTTAGGTGTACTTCCAGCGAGCAGAATCTACGGGCTGTCCATGTGCCAGCTGGGTCCAAAAGCTCAGTGGAGCTGTAAATCCTCATCTACAACTCAATGGACTCACCCAGGACTCCTAGTGGGGAGATGATGATTGACAATGGCTATCCCAGGGAATGGAGAGAGTCTGCAGCTGCAGACAGGATAATCTCATCCATCTTATGCATGGGATATAAGCACCCTCTCACTTGGAGGTGGAGGGGACATCACCATCCCAGACTCCTCAGGACTGGGGGAAAAGCTATATACTAGAGTGGACTTACTGGTATCCTGTTATAGACTTATTGTGATTCACGCAATGGAAGAAATTACAACATTATGTGGAGCCAGTGGCCACTGGATGCTTTGGGGGAAGGGAGAGGGAAAAGCAGTTGTAATACAGGGGCTTTTTCAGGACTTGGGAATTATCCTGAGTGACATTGCAATCACAGATATAGGCTGTTTTATATCATCATATAACATGCAGAACTGTGTGGGAGAGCATGTGGTCTACAATGTGAACTATGGTCCATGCTTAGTGGCAAAGCCCCAAAATGTATATATCTATTGCAGGTGATGTGCCACACTAATGAAGAATGTATATGTGGGAGGTTGTGGGAGGTGTGGGAGGTGGGGCATGTGGGTTCCCCTAAATTTTTTTTATAACATTTATGTAATCTGTGTATCTTTATTAAAACATTAATTTAAAAAATAAAATTAAAATTAAAAATATAAAAATATAAAAAATAAAATAAAATGGGCCAGGCATTATTCTAAGAGTATTATACTTTTAAATTATATAATTCTCATGAAGAATTTAATCCTCATGACAGTCCTATGAGTAGGAATTATTATTATCTGTACTTTAGAGAAAATTGAGGCACAGAGAATGTAAGTATCTGCCCAAGGTCACACAGCTAGGAATGGAGATATAAATACAGGCAGTCCTATGATATCTCATTGTCACTGATGATAACAATAACGAATACAATAAACAGCAATTTATAAACATTTACTATATTCCAGGTTCGGCACTAATTATGATAAGAATAATGAATACAATAAACAGCAATTTATAAACATTTACTATATTCCAGGTATGGCACTAAGTAAATATAAAAAAATTCATATAAATGGTTGAAATGGCTTTCCTTTGAATATAGGAAAAGCAAGATAGAGGCCCATGAAAAAACTCAAAACAGCATAAATAATATTAAAAGGTGACAAATTTGTAAAAAGTATTTAATTCAATTGACAGCCTATTAAGTTTTTTCATAAAATAATAAAACATAACTTTCATAACTAAAAAATTGAACGGAAAATTCACGAAAGAATACATTTAAATAGCTTATTAAAATATGAGAATATTTTACTTCATTTTTTGTCAAAGTTAAAGTATCAGTGGATTACTTCCTTTAGCCTAGAGACTTGCTAAAATTAAGAAAAAAATAATGCTAAATATTTCTAAAAATCAACTTAAAGGGACAATTTGATCTTTTGCTGATGAGTGTTTTAATTGTCATCACCCCTTTGTGGGACAATTTGGCAAAAATATCAAGTCTTTAAAATATTTTTTCTTTAACCCAGTAACTTATGATGCAGGGATTATTTTAATAAAACAATCAGAGATGAATGCATATTTGTTTTTAAAGATGTTCACTGCAGTGTTCTTCACAGTAAGATCACACCACTGGAAACACCCTTAAATCCAAGGAATGGAAATATATTAAACACATAGGACCTGAGATTAGGTTGATTTAATTTGTTTTCTTTACATTGTTGTCTTTTCATTTAAAATTTTGTCTTTCTAAGCCTTTATTATGTTTATAATCAGAGAAATGATAGCTATTCTACTTTAAAGGATCAACTCAACAACTGACTTTTAATGCCTGTAGCTTATAATATAAACTTTTGGCATGCAAGTATTAAAAGAAATCCTTGATTGGTGGTAATATATATACTTAAAGCTTGGGGTAAGAAAATAATTATATGGCATTCTACTGTTGAATGGATTACCACATGCTGTACTTTCAAATTATATATCAGGTAGATGTTTCTAGCCTTGGTTTTTATTTTGGACACTTTATGGCTTTATTATCTTGAGGAAATAGTATATGAATTATTCACTCATTACATTTGGCAATAGAAAATCTTTGGTAACTCTTAAGCAGAGGTTTACAAATAATTTAAAATTGCAAAAATATTTACTTGAAAAGCCCTTGGTAACTGATACCAATTAATGAAAATTAATAGAAATAGTGAAAGGACAATTTACTATATTGTTTCACCATCAAAAAAGATCTGATAGAGTATTCTTACATAAATTAAGCATAAGTTTGAGAAAAAAATTGAAGACCTCCTGATAGTTTTCACTGAGGATGTATGCATGTGTGTATGTGACTGTATGTTAATACATTCAGAGAATCTTAAACTAGGTGTGGGTATAAGAAATTATTTCATTTTAGTTCTGTAGATTTGTATTAAAAGAAAGCTGAAAGCTTTTTAGAAATTTGAAAATATTCAGGGAGCCAAGCATATCCAAGGAGGGAACCTAGATCCCAAGTGATCAGAGTACCAATCAAAGGAAAATATACATACCACTAATTCTTCTGGATAAGTACTTACTCCTTAGAGACTGAATATATGGTCATGCATGTGTATATACAAAGATACAGATAGAAACAGTTGTATGCACTCACACACACACACACACACACACACCAAATTCATACCCAATCCAATGCCTATGGAATTATTTAAACATTTTGGGAAGAGAGCATCATCTTGAAGACCCGTCAAATGTTAATTCCTAAAATAATCGAGGGGAGAGGACGCTGAAAAAGGAAGTGCACAGGTACCCCATGCATACTTTTAGAGAGACTGTTAATATGGTAAGATAGAGGAGAGAGAGTAGTTGACACTGATCTCAATCAGCTGAAGAGAATCCAATGCCCCAAATGACAGGGACACTTCCTTCTGAAGCAGGAAGACGTCATTCCATTCCACAGGGAATTTAATCAAAAGGTAGAATGTTGATGAGGAAGTGTTCAGCAACAACAGATATGCTCACTAGGCTAAATTTCCTGGTTTCTCTCCAACATGTGGCTGGCTCTGAAGGAATCATAACTGTTCAAAGATGCAAAACAACCAGAAAGTAACTGGAATGGTACTTAAGCAAAAGTATTACAACAAAAAAGGAAACGAACATAATGTGAAAAAAATCAGATTACAACATAAGACAATAATTCTCAGCAAAATTGTCTTTCAAGAAGTAGAACTGAAAACATTATCATAAAGTTGAGTTTATCTCCAGAACACTATCATTTCAGAAACTTTTAAAGAATGTACTTGGAGAAGAAGGAAAATGATCCCAGATGGACCAGATGGAATATGTGAGATACAAGAAAGAATGGTGAATACAAATTATAGTAAATAAATGGAAAAATCAAAACTGACATTGGCTGTATAAACAATAATAAGAATTTCTAATCGGAAAATCAAAATAAATTATATACAATTAAATACTAGACCATAAGGTCATATAAGTTAGGGTTGGTCAATCCAAGTTTTACAATGTTTAATTGGTACAGAGTTTCTGTTAGAGGTGATGGAAAAGTTTTGGTAATGATGGTAGTGATGGTAGCGCAATATCATGAATGTAATTAATACCACTGAACTATACTGTATACTTGAAAGTGGTTAAAATGGTAAATTATAAGTTAGAGCAAAAATGTAAATAAACAAACAAAGTTACTTGTATTGTCCAGGAGGAAGTACAGTAAAGATGACTTTGGGTTTTTAAAGAATGCAGATTCAAATTTTAGGTGTAACCAGTAAGATAATAGAGGGTGTATTTTTCTGCAAGCAGAAAAAGAAAGAGAAATGAGAAGAGAGAAAAAACCTCAACAAAGTTAGAAGTAGGTTCAAAAGTGGGGGGAAAAACAGAAAATAGTAAAAATATAAAAATTCTATAAGATGGTATAAATGAATAAGAATGAATATGTATCAGAAATACATAAATGTATATGATCTGAATATATACTATATAAAACAAATAGATTACTGCACTGTATTAAAATATAAAAAAATAGCTATGTGGCATTTACTAGAAAGGTACCAGAAACACAAAAACAAAAACTGCTTGAAATTAAAAGCATGGAAAAAGATATCCTGGACAATTAATTAGTAGCAACACCACCAAAAAAGCTGGGGTAGTTATTTTAAAAACAGGCAAAACAGGCCTACCAGAAAAAAATCATGTCTGGAAGTGAAGAAGAGGACTTCATGAGGGTAAAAATTTAATTCACCAGGTAGGTATCTCAGATCTAGATCTACATGTAATTAAATAAATGCTTCAAAATGTATACAGCAACATTTTAGCTATAAGGAGAAACTCAAAAATTCACCTTCATAATGGAAGAATTGAATAGAAACCTCATGTCATTTTTAGATCAAGCAGACAAAAAAAACAGCTAATACTATCCAATAATTAGAAATTACATAGTGTTTTCAAAGACATGTATTGCTTATGAAAATTGACCACATAGTTGGCTACTGTTAATAAAATCCGAGAATTCACTACTGTCCACACTCTTCTCTTTGATCCTAATGAAGTTAGGCAGAAAATCAGCAAAAAGAAGATAACTTATCCCTACACTCATATGTTTTAAACTTCAAAAGCATTTCTAAAATAACTTAAAAAGAAGAAAAAAATCACAATACAATTTGACCAATACTTAGAAATAAAAATAAATTTATTAAGAAAAAAACATTTTGGTGTAAAAAGTTAAAGATATACTACCTTTATTCTGCATCTGAAAAATAATTCTTGAACATATTCCAGCCAACAAAAAATAAACTATAATCAGTAACTTTAAATGGACATTTTGTAATATCATAAAAGGACTATAGGTAAGAACTGAAAATATATTTACACTTAATAATTATAACAATTCTTTTTTTTTTTTTTTTTTTGCTTGGATTATCTGCACACCGTTTCATCAGGTCCTTATTTGGTAAAATAGTAATCATCTAGTTAGAGATACTTCAATGCTTTTCTAGATAGGAAATGCCTATGTTATCACCTTTTCTTTCGACGCTCTAAGAGAATTATACTCGTTTTTTGCTTACTTGAAGAAGGCTTCCTCACCATCAAAACAGCCCCAGCTCTGACAGAGGACACATGGAATCACAGCCTGGGGACCCTCACTGGCAACATAGGGGCTTGTTCATTCAGTGAGTCAGTTAAAGGCTCATCTACTTAATGTGGCTCTGAAGCTGGATGAGGCGGTCTCAGTTGTGCTAGCTTGAGCACTGTACTTACTATTTCCTTAGGCTCAGCTCACAGAGTCGCTTCCTACCTGCCCCCAGATGGCAGACAGACGTGTATGGACTCAGAGTAGCATGTCATGGAAAGAGTCATGGAGTTAGAATTAGAAAAGCTTGAGTCTAGCTGGAGTTCTTAATGACGTTACTAACTATGTAGGTGACATATGTCCTTTAACCACCTTCTAAGTTACCGTATATACAGGATCACATTAGATAACACATTTACAAGTTTAGCCCTACACACAAGCTATATATCAACACTGTTTTTAAAAAGTGGAGCATATCTCCTTTCTATGTTCCGCCCCAAGGTTCAAAAATATACTTGTTTGTCAGAGCAGAAAGTAAGGGAGCAATTGGGGCCCATACTGGGGAATCACTGTCATTCAGTGAGCTAGTGCGGGAGCCCAGCATGGAGGGCCAGAACAGAGAGGACAGCTGCTGCTCTCGAGCAGCAACAGAAGTGCTGCCAATTTGGAGCTGATATGTTAAGGCTATCTACCTTCTGTTTAACAAAAAGTGCCTTTTAGAGCTATCATGGGGGTGCAGTCTGTAGAATGCCAGCTCCAGCTTCAAGACACTGAAGAACATGTGCGTAAGGAAAAATCTACCAGCAGACCTGACTCTGAAATCACCTGAAGACTCGAACTAAATAGAGAAAATAAGCCTTTAGGAGATGATTAAACAATAGGATCTCAATGCAATCCATAGGGTTAGGCAGAGATGGAGGAGAGAGAGAGAGAGAGAGAGAGAGAAAGAGAGGGAGAAGCAGAGGGAGGGGAGAGGGAGGGGAAAGGGGAAAGAGGAAGAGGGAGAGAGGGAGAAGGAAGACAGGGAGAGAGGGAGTGAGGGAGGGAGAGGTGGGAACGTGGGAGTGACAGGGAGAGTAAGAGAGAAGAGAGATTGAGAGAGAAAGTAAGGGAGGGAGAATAAACAGTTCTTCAGGAAAGATTTTCTGATTATAGACACTCGAAAATATTTACAAATCATATATCCTTATTTCAAAATATGCCACAAACCTAGACAGATTTTAAACTCATATGCCATTTAAGTTTCGCAATATAAAGAGCTACTTTGCCTCAATCATACACTGGAACTGAAATATTCTCCTATGCATTTAGTTAAGTATAAGAAGTTCATTTGTTTCAAGCTCTTACCTGAATCATATATCTTCCTGCCATGAAACATGATCTCAGTTCTTCTCAAGAGTCAAATATGCTCAAGCAAGCTAAGACATTTGTATTTCAAGGCAATGTGATCCTTCCATTGGAAGCTTCATTCCTGTTAAGCTGGTTTGTCATGTTTAGGAATCAATTTTTCATCAAACCCTGGAGGGTTATATGGAAAAAAGCTTTGCACTTACATAATGAATGCAGGAGGCAAAACTCTAACAATGAACTAACTTCCCTGTGCTAAAAATTCATGCCAAAAGATACTGAATGTACAAACAAAATCTAATTGTGAAAAAATGTATAAGGTGCGCATATTTCTCAAGCTACTTTTGCTTTCGTTATCATACATTTGAGTGTAGGATTTGGGAGAGGTCATGGAACCAGTGGTTTCAACTCACAGAGGCAGAGGTGAGCCTTTGGTGAGTTTGGACTATTAAGATATTCTCTTCATTTCATCAGGATTTAATATGTCCACTTTGTTTTCTAGTTTAGGAAAATGTTAATTTTGTATTTTCAGCCTCAGGACTAATCATATTAGAAAAGAAACAGTAAAAGATGAGTATTTACACCTTTGGCAAGAAAGTGGTTGTGGGCAGTTATGTTGTTGGTAGCAGTAGTACACTGCTGCTGAAATGAACAGTGTGTGGAGATTTTGAGACAACATGAACTATAAATTACATGAAATTATATAACTGGATCCAGGAACAAGGTTCAGCAAGAAGTATGCTTGCTTTACTAGGGAAAGTTTAAGGAACCAAAAATTAATCGGGTCATTTTCTTTTGTTACCAGAAATGTTTCATAAAATCTGCGTGGGCTTTTTTCTTCTTCTTCTTTTCCCTTTCTTTTTAATTTTAAAGATTGCTTTCTTAGATGGAAAGGTAGAAAAAAAAATGAGAACTGCATTCATTTTCAGGGCTGCTTATGAACAGACGTTGTACATTTCTCCTTCCTACCAAGGTGTGAGAGGTTAAGGCAGAGTGGAAAGTAACCTAGAAATGGAGGTGGTGCCACATGGGAAAACAATTGCACCTTTTTGTTTTAGTAACAACCTGATGAAAATTGTTCATTTGGAATTCTGGAGAGGAGGAGGGGTCTAAAAATCACTTCACATGTAATGATTTTTCCTTAGTAAACTTGTGCTAAACAATTAAAATCTCTTTAAATGTGTTCCTAAAACAAGCCACTAACTTTAAAGAAATTAGTAACATGAAAACTTTGAAGTTTTTGTACCTACACAATCTATCATATATTAGAGTGGACCAATGTGTATTTTTCAGGAGGAAATAATAGCGTTGAACCAGGCTGAAAGGGAACAATCTAATCTCAGTAAGAATGAAAGATTAGGGGTTGGCGCAGTCTGATAATTATTATTCATTAACAGAAAAGGTACCAAATGTACCTTGTTCTTTGTTTTCTTTGAAAATATGCCCTTCAATATCATCTATTTCCTTGCTTGACATGTATGCTTACCTATTTTAATACAACTTCCAATTAAAAATAAAATCTGGTGGGCAATTACACCATTTCTACAATTTATTTTTGTATGACTTTCCTATACATAAAACTTAAAAAAGAAAAAAAAACCCTCCTGTGCCACCTGATCGTCTATTTTTCAGGCAAAGCATTTAAGAAAAAATAATGAACCTTCAATAGTGAAATTGCAAATCAAAAAAAAAAAAAAGAAGCCATCATTACAATGTCAGTTTACTCCATTTCCCCAGGTGTTGTATTAATATTCCTTTTGGGTTATTTTGTTTATGCATTTTATTGTAAGATGCAAAATTAAAAAGTATTAGAAACAAGACTCTGAAGTGTCCGGTGTAAAGCCTTCTAGAACATTCCTGCTCATTGCATTAAGAAATTAATATGGGGGGGGGAGGGGGCGGGGCGGCAGATGTGGCTCAAATGGCGGGCGTCTGTCTCCCATATGGAGGGAACTGGGTTTGATCCCTGGGACCTCCCAGTAAAAATAAAGAAAAATATAGAAGGCACGTGGACTGCCAGGCATGGTGTACGGGTGCACTGTCAGGCCCCACCAAGTCACACAGCAAGATGATTATGTAATAGGAGAGTGACACAAGGGAGGGCCAAGACAAAACGCACCAAAAAACCAAGAACTAAGGTGGTGCAGGCAGTAGGTTGTCTCGATGGAATCCCGGTGAAGACAGGAGAAGGATGAGAAGAGAGGGCAGGAAACAGAGAATTCCCCAGCGAATGGACACAAAAACAGCAAAAATGGGGTGCGGGGGGTAAAAATGGATAAAAGTAAAGTAAATAAATAAATCTTTTTAAAAAAATTAATGTACAAGAACATGTAACCTAGTTTGTTTTTTTTTCTATAGTTTCTTTGTTCAAAATGCCTTAATTTTCAGAATACACATTCTGAGATAAATTTTATGTGTCCTTGCTAGTCAGTCTGTACTCTTGTAGGATCTCACTTATTTTTTTTTTTT
Organism: Chaetophractus vellerosus; assembly: GCA_004027955.1. NCBI lineage: Eukaryota > Metazoa > Chordata > Mammalia > Cingulata > Chlamyphoridae > Chaetophractus > Chaetophractus vellerosus. Next base: position 184 of record PVKH010042882.1, on the reverse strand, counting down.
TTTTTTTTTAAGATTTATTTTATTTTATTACATATCTCCCCTTCCCCCCCGTTGCGGCGACGCGCCGAGACTTGGTCACTGCGCAGGCGCGGCTTTCCCCGCTTGTGGGCGGCTTCTGCTTCCATCACGGCCGGCTCCAGTTCGCGGGTGGCTGGCTGTGCTCCATTTGCAGGTGACCTGCCCT
>PVKH010042881.1:0-10779 GCA_004027955.1 Chaetophractus vellerosus | reverse complement strand
GCCCGCGAATGGAGCGCAGCCAGCCACCTGCGAACTGAAGCAGAGCCAGCCGTGAATGGAAGCAGAAGCCACCCACAAGTGGGGCAAAGCCGCCTGGGCGGTGACCGGTCTCGGCGTGTCGCCGCAACGGGGGAAGACAAAGCAGACAGAGAGGAACACAAGAATAGACACACAGCAAGAGCAAGCAGAAGGGGGGGGGGAATGTAATAAATAAAAAAAAAATTTTTTTTAATCTTTAAAAAAAAAGTAGCATACAAGTTTCACTGATAGCACTTGCTTTTACTAAGAAGATATTATTTTAGCTGGTAGTGAAAGGATTGTAGTACTTACAGTGCAGGTATTTTGAGAGACCTGATATTTCCAATTTCATAAATTAAGCAGCTCTTTCTCATCTGGGCTTAACAATATGCATGAAAGCTTGGCCATTTTAATTGCATCAATCACCATTTAACAAATTGGAAAATATTTATTAAATTGCTACAGAAAACAGGACACTTTTGATAATGAGTGCTCTCTCTCAATTTCAATTTTATAAAAAGACTAACTATTTTTTTCCAATGGAAAGGAGAACCTTGCATTTTGCATGATAAACTTCATTTAACTCTTAAAATATACAAATACTCATTTGAATTTTATATTCTTATTATAACCCAAAATATTTTCTTTCTTCTAATACAACTAAACTGTATCTGTGATGAGTTTTTCAAACTTATATGAAGTAAAGTAATAACTCATGTTTGTACAATTTTGAAACCAACCATAATTTCCTTAGAAAAAATGTATTTGAGTTCAGAGAAACAAAAGAATAACAAAAGTTAAAATTTATGGGACCTGATCACATTCAAGCTCGTGCATTGGAACAGGAGTTAGTAGATCTAAGTCAAGTTGTTGTTTGAACAAAGAATATAGGAGTAAGCTGAGATTAGTTTCTAGCTCTATCCATAAACAGTACATCTAGATTTAATAGCTTAACTGCTATTTCTCCACTTAACACACATACGAAATATAATGGATAGGAAGTGGGGGTCATGGGGACCATATTTAAATATGTCTGCCACACTCACCTAAAGAAAACTGGGCATAGAAATAGCTACACTACTCTTATAGAATTGTTGAAAAGGTACAAAAGTAGGTTGTCTGTGGGGAAAGTCCATGGTGTGAGGCATAACAAAAGAGACCAAGGATCCTGCTCTTATGACATCTGAGAAGAAAGCCATGAGATCTGGAACCACTCATGTGTATAAAGTCTGCTGGACACAAGAAACTGGGATGCAGATTAGGGAAGTGCAGTGATAATGATGGTTTGGATTTCCACTCAGATTTGGGTTATGTCCCTTGCTGTCAGGATGGAGAAAAAGTAATTTGAGTGGGACAGGAAGAAGAGATCAACAATAGCTTTCAGCTATCTCCCTCATACAGGAAACCACCACCATGGGGAAGAAGTCACCGAGGTCTGGGTGCTTAATGAACCAGGAAAACCCTGAAGGGAATCAGTAGAAAACAAACCATTCACAAAAAAAGGTACAATTGTCGCGGTTTGAAGCTGTATGTACCCCTGAAAAATGTGTTCTTAAATTTAATCCATTCCTGTGGTGCAATCCCATTGTAAGTAGGACCTTTTGCTTAGATTGCTTCAGTTAAGCTATGTCCCACTGCAGTCAGGATGGGTCTTAACCCCATTACTGGAGTTGGAGTCCATTATAAAGGAATGAAATTCAGAGAAAGAAAGAGAGAGAGAAAGGGAGAGAGAGAGAGAGAGAGAGAAAGAGAGAGAGAGAGAGGAAACTAGAAGGTGAAATAAACATCTGGATGAGGAAAAGAACAGCAGATGTTACCATGCGCCTTGCCACGGGACAGAGGCATCTAGGATCGCCTGTGGCTAATCTTCATGGAGAAAGCATCACCTGATCAGGCCTTGATTTGGACATTTCACAGCCTCAAAACCATGAGTGAAAAAATTTCCATTGCTTAACCTGACCCATTTCACGCTATTTGCTTTGAGCAGCTTCGGTAACTAAAACACACATAAATTGCCACGATGGCAAATATATATATATATAATGTAATAAATAGTAAAAACTGAGTGACAAAAAACACACGTCAAAATGCCATTGGTTATTACCAATTTTATTTCAAAAGATAAAAATAGCATTTAATTTATTAGTTTCCCAAGTTAAAATTTAAGGCTTCACAAAGATATTTAGCTACCCTATGTTCAATTCCTTGGTCCACACATTATTTTTTCCATCATCCAAAATGGATTCTTATACACATTTGATGCATGAAGAAACTGAGAATTAGAAAGGCTAAGTAATTTATCTGTGGTAATACAATTAATACTTTTTTTTTTTTTAATGGAACCAGTAATATAAAACAAGATGCTGACTCTAAAGCTTCTGAATGAGTCACTTCAGCACTGGCATGTCACATGTGGCACTTCATCTGAACATAGTAGGAGAGAATACTTAGAAGGTATCTTAATTTCTGAATATGGCACTTGTGCAAAGTTTCACTATATAAATTTTTAGCATAAAATATAATTATCAATATTAAACTTCCTTTTATAAAAACAGTATCAAAATATATAAGCAGCACATATAAGACACACACATAATACATGAAGAAGGTGGTGGACAAAATTTGGAAAAAGAATTTAAAATATAAAGCATTTCCTCCATTGTTTTGTCTCTATATGCAACAACGAAAAAAGATATGATGAATGTACATAAACTCCTAAATACAAAAGTGTCTGCAATGCTATATTTTCCTTTACAGGGGCATGTAACTGTGGAGAGATATTCTTTTCAATATTTTATTCCTCAATTACAGAATAATAAATACTTGTTGGCAGGACTTGGGAGCTTATGTGTTTATGTATATAGCTGTACTGTACAATTGGAAAAAGAAGAGTATCACATGATTCTCAGTAGAAACAAAACAGATGTCAGAACAGATTAGACTATATGTCTAAGGGCTATTATTGTTATCTGGAATAAAATATATCCTTTCTACTTCTGCAACACGTTCATAATTAAGATAATTAATATATAATATTATGAATTAATATGAATTTTCTGAATAAAACAAACGGACATAGAATGGTCAATTACTAAATATTTTTCTACATCCAAAAGGATCTACATTATGTTTTCTTAAATCTGCAAGCATTGTGCAGATCTAATTTATCATTTATTTAACATAAAAGTCCTATCAGTTGCAAATCCACTGAAAATTTATCCATATTCATATGTCTCATCTTCTCTTATGCATTTAATATTGTTTAAATTAAACGAATTCCATTCATTCATTCAATAAATTTTTATTGAATATCTTCTATGGGCAAGGAATTATGAAGGATTCAAAGCAAACAGATGTATATCTCTCTGTCTCTCAAGAAGCTTGGAATCTGCATGGAGAAATAATTGCTGAAAATGAGAAGCCCCATTAAGAAAGGTGAGATAAACTCCTATAGGAACACATAAGGAGAAATTGCATCCAGTTGGAAGGGAAATCAGAGAATACTTTATGGAAAAAACTGAATTGTAGAGCTTTAATTTCTTCATATGCTGATGGAGATCTGACCACTGCTCATCCTGCTGACAGGGTAAGAGTCTTAGGAGCCAAACTGATGTAATTAATAAGCTTCTACCTTCTAGGACAGGATTGATGATCAACCCAAACTTGGCCAATGAGATTCTTTCCATTAATGTTCACAGTTGAGAACAGTGATGACCAGAAATGATAATTTTAGAGACTACGGGCATAAAGATTATGTCCAAAGTAAGTTGGGATGTTGGATGAAATGGAAATTAGATATATAAAGATAATACATTATATTTGGTGATATCAGAAAATCTTTGAAAAAAAAATGACACCAAATCTGTTATAATTTTTTTTAGTATCCTGATTCTAATAGCCACTATATAATACATTTATCCATTTGAATTTCAAAGCTGTTCAAGCGGTCTGTGACAAATTCTCTTCTTTTTCTTTTTGATGATAAAGAATGTAGGCTTGAGTCAAAAAACATTTTGAATAAACTTTTTACTTTCATCTGCCCAAACCAGTGATTTTGCCTTTCTTTGAAGCAAAATTATAAATTCCATCCTTGTCACCAGAGAAAGATTATATAATCTACAGCAGTAAATTTTATTGTATATAGCCACAAATGCACAGGAGATAAAATAATTGTTTTAAGAATGAGCACAGATACAGATACAAGCATTATGATATGGTGTAAACTAACATGGATAACAGGTTAGCATTCATTCATTAAACAAATATTTAATGAGTGATGACTATTTACTGAAAACTGTACAAGACCATCAGATACAATACTGAATACAATTAAGACACTTTCCCAGACATTATTGAGCTTATAGTCTACTGAGGGAGTCACCAGTGAACAGGTAACTACAAATGTGATCAATCTAAGAAGAAAGGGCCTAGGGAGGCTAAATCTATTCTCCAATTTATAGATAGCTTCCCAGAGGAAGTGGCCTTTAAACTTGAGGATGAATAGAAGTGAGCTAAACAAAGAGGATAGCAAGTAGGAAAGTATGAGAGAGAGATTGTTCCAGGCATAGATACATTTCTGAGACAAGAGGAAAGTGCTTAAGGAACTATAAAAGGATAAGTATGACCACCGGAAATGAAGATGAGAATGTAAAAACATGAGTCAGTAATGTTGACAGGGCCCAGAGTAGAGTAAAGTAGGACAAAATTGATCCTGGCTCTGCTACTAACTAGTCATGGAAACTTGGAAAATCACTAACAATTATTGGCCTTGATTTTCTCAGTTTTCAAATTAGATAATTTCTGAAGTCCCTTTCAGTTCTAAAACTCCAAGTAAGTCATTTAATAATCTAAGATTAAAATTTGCAAATAGTTTGCTGATATTGCTAAAATTAAACATTCTGTACCTTACTGAGTATATCTTTATTACTGCACTGGATATTCAGTAATGCCTGTTTAAATTATTTTTCTCCTGTTAAAAATAATACAAGCATGCTTTATGACCAAAAAGCTCAAGTCTTGATCACTCATCATTTCCTGTAGTGAAACATACCTAGAGCTGTTCCTTAAAAACCTCTTAGCCCTGCCTGAAAGTGCTTCTCTCTGAGACTACCTCTATACAGAAGGGGAGTTGTCCTTTTAGCAAGGCAAGTATTTGGTCAGGCTCCTCAACTATTTCATCATAAAAATGCATCACATCTGACCTTAAAATTTTTTTCTCATCATACAAATAAGATATTTCCAGTGCACAATACAAAGTTAGAAAAGAGCAATAGTGAGCAAGGGAGAGAAGAAAAAGCACCTATAATTTTACTACCCAGATATGTGATCATGAGTAACATTCAGCCATATTTTCTTTTTCAAGTAGCTAATAAACAAATGCATCTCGCTTCTATTAGCAACACTAAAATGTTTGTTACCCAAATTTTTGCTTAAGAGTAAAATCTCAAACTCTGCTGTATAAAAACTCAGAACCTTAGTTTTGATATGCACATATATAGATGATTATCTAAGGGATATATAGTTGACTGATTTCCTCAAAAGCACCAATTCAATTTTATTTTAATTGTGGAAGCAGTTTTTCAACCCAAACTGCTAGTTTATTTAGTTTAGAAGCACTATATGTGTAACACAAAAGTGGGTCTTTTCAGAGTGAGTGGGCCTTAGGAGGCCCAGAACACCACATTAATCTCCACTCCTATGGCCCCTGAGGGGCCTCTTGGAAGCACAGTTTGAATACCAGTGGTTTAGATCAATGATCTCAAAATTTTTTTTAATCACACCTTATAATCAATAAACACTTTTGAGCATACACTCCCCAACTGTATTCATTTATATTTTATGTGTAAGTACTACCATACTTAAATATTTTATATACTGTATTATATATAAGACATATACAAAAATAGGAATTAAGAGCATAAAGATGAAATAATAATTTATTTCACTGTATAAATGCCAAAATTTCCTGTGACACATGCAAAACTGTTGTTAATTTTAATATCTATACTGAGAACAGTATAAATTCTTTCTGAAAATCTTTACCTTAGCAACAAACAGAAAGTCTGGCTCCAAGTCATTTTATTTCATATTTGGTTTCTCAGGATGACATAATTTTTATAAAGAATACCCACTTGGATAAAATGTAAGTGCATCTTTGTTTTTACTGTCATGATACTATTTTCCAATTTCACCAGTTATGCAAAGATTTTTGCTGTATTTCATCAAGCCATTTTCCATATTCCCTATACTCAGTTGTTTCTGCACGCTGTATTAGTCAGCCAAAGGGGTGCTAATGCAAAATACCAGAAATTGGTTGGTTTTTATAAAGGGTATTTATTTGGGGTAAAAACTTACAGTCACAAGGCCCTAAAGAGCCCAACTCAAGATACCGTAAGAGGTACTTTCTCACTCAGAGTCTGTTGCCATGTGTTGACGCAAGATGGCAGGCAATGTCTGAGAGGGTTCAGTCTTCCTCCTCCTCTCAAGGCTCCGTGATCCCAGCTTCTTCCACTCTCAGCCACAGGCTGGGACAAGTCTTGCCTCTCTCCCTGGGGCTCATTTCTCTCTGGGCTCAGCTGCTCTGCTTTCTCCATAAGGCCATCTGTAAACTGTCAGGCAAACAGCTTGTCTCTCTTCCTGGGGCCTCTGCCTTGTCTGATGGTGCCTTCTCTCTTTCCTCACTTATCTGCTTCTCTGTGTGCTTACTTCCTGGGCTCCAGGATCAAAACTCTTTCTCCTCTGTCATGTCATTTTCTCTGTAAATCCCCACCCGCCAAGGAGATGGGGACTCAACGGCCTATGGACATGGCCCAATCAAAGCTTTAAATATTATTTAATCAAGTAAAAGTGAAAGCTCTGAATCCAATCCAATCTAATATGCCGAGAGGAACAGACCAGTTCACAAACATAATCCAATATCTATTTTTGGAATTCATAAACAATATCAAACTGCTACATAAGCTATTTGGAGCTATGTTATTTTACTCTTTCTATTTTTGTTTTCTTTTGGAACTATGTTTTTGAAACACGGTTTCAACGCCCATGAAAACCTTCTTTTTGTAGATTTTTTAAAAGATTAGAAAAGCTATTTCCAATTAAGTGTACATATAGTTTTTTAAAGGTGATGTACATATTGTTTTCAGCAAAAAATATATTATGAATCATGACGAAACATTTCCAAAATTTATTTTCAAAAGTCTATTGTTATACTTATTAAAAATTCTAAATGTAGAATTACATTTTTTAAATAAGTTTTTTTTCTCTCATTAATTCACTCAAAGTTTAGAAATGCCCTAAGTTGGGGCATCTTAGAAACATTTGCACTTTCATCCAATTATATAGTAAATATATTATGTCAGTTAGAACAAAAGATGTACCATGGAGAAATACTTTTTGTCTTTTGCTATTAAGTTAAAAACCACAAAGAGGACTTCTGAATATTTGTCATAATATTTAGTGAAATTTTGTAAAATACTTGATTATCAATTAAATTTAAATACTCCTGAAGAAAACACTTTGTTTTCATGCTCTGTATGTTTAGTATTTAATATATCACATATTTTATAATGGACTCATATTATCTAATATTTCAAGCCACAATATACAATTAAAGAAAGGTTCATATTAATAACTATGGATGTCAATCTATATTTCACTTGTTCTTTTGGGTAACTGTAAATATTTTTGGATGACTTCTGGTCAGATTTATTAAGATTAGCATTGTTTGTAACCTAATTTTGTCAATGGCAAGGGCTAGGAATAGAAGTATTAGACCTATCTTTTTCTAGTTGTTCACCTATGCTTGACATATTACTATTATTTTCACTCTCCAGTTTCTTTAAATTACTTGCCATTTTGTGAGGATGCATTTAGTTAACATAAAATGATATAATCCTAAAATCCACTTAATCAGTTATTTGCCAAGTGTAACGAACCAAGTAGTGAGGGTACCACTATCAAATCCTGTGCCTTCCTGGGGTTTCCTCTTTTCTCTCAGGTAGCTCTTGAACCTAAAAGAACATGTGACAATCTAATAAGGTACCAACTGAGGACACTGGTGGTGATCCATAGAGTAAAACAAGAAAAGTCAATTTTTTTCTTTCATTAAGGTTAAAATAAACACAAAATGCAAAAAGGTCTTAATAGTATTCTGCCAGCATCTCCCATCTCCACCCCTGGAGATATTCTTGTCCATCCCATTTTGGAAACTACATGTTTGCGTATTCTGAAGTTTATAATCTGATTTGGTCAGATGATCAGATAGATTTGTAGTATACTAGAATGGCCAGATCTTCCAAAAAACGAAATTTGCTGATATAATCCTTTTTTGATATGCCATCTGAATAAATTAAGAAACATCTGGAGAAGGTAAAACAAATTACTGCATTTAAGGTAATGGTATTAGTGACAGTGTTTAATTCACCATATCCTCAGTACACTTAGTACCTTGGTTTGTTGTGACATTACAGTCACTGTGTGAGCCATGTAAATGATCATATTTCTCTTTTTGGTATCTGTAGTTAGGAAGAGCCCAATTTGTGGTCCATCTCTAGGAAGTTCACTAGACTTCATGTTATCCATGTATGTATTAGCCTTGCTCCTTTTTTCATTTTTTTCCCCTGTGAGATGACCCCCTCATTTGTTTTGCTCTTTGTTTTTGCTTATTGTTGCTGGTTGTTGTTTCTTGTAATTTTTTTTTTTCTCACTGTTGTCTTTTCCTTTTTTTTTTAGGAGGCACCAAGAACCAAACCCGGGACCTCCCATGTGGGAGGCAGGTGCTCACTGCTTGAGCCACATCCACTCCCTGCTTGTTTTGGGGTGTTTTTGCTCATTGTCTGCTCGTTGCTTTTGCTCGATGTCTGCTTGTTGTTTGCTTGTCTTCTTTAGGAGGCACTGGGAACCAAACCCAGGATCCTCCCATGTTGGAGATAGGCGCTCAACTGCTTGAGCCACATCTGCTCCCTCCTTGTTTCATTTTAATGTTTCCTCTGCTATTTGTCCTATGCTTGATTCCTTCACTTCATAATTTTTGTTGCATTAAATAATGTTTTTATGCCACCTCAAATATCTTTTGAAAATGGGCAGAAAGCAAATTATTATAAAAAAGAAAAATAAATATTATAAAAATAAATAAATAAAATTCCCTTTAACTTTGTTAAGAAGGAAGTTTGACAATAAAAGTAAAATGCAGAAAACTAGGACAGGAATTCAGGAAGTCTTGCAACTCCCAATTCCTTGTGTTGATTTACAACTGCAAGCAATTTTTTTAAAGTTCTTATTAAAGAAAAAGAAAGCACAAAGCTTCAGGAAAGTAAATATACTAGGTATTACAAGTGAAACAAATCAGATTGCTGCTTGAGTGTTTTGGATGTTTGCTTCAAACCTAAAAGTATATTTTTACCCTATAAGAATCACTAAATAAATAAATAAATAAATACTGGCTGATTTGAAATATAAAACTTCATCTAGAAGGGAAGCGAACCTCAATCCTCAAGTCAGTCCACAAACTTTGAATTTCTTCCATGCTCACCATGATTCCACTGCGATAAAACATGGAAATGTTGTAGCTTGCCTATAAGAGCAATACATATTGTAACATTTTATATTTTATTTCTTACTTTATGAACTATTAACATTTTAAAAACAATTATTCTAACTCAATTTATCAAAATTTGTTTGATCTTCGTGAAATATGACATAGAACAATAGTTTAAGTGAAACAAAAGTTTCAGGGGAAAAAATGATTGCTGTTGCTCTCCTGAAAATGATTTATGTGGCTCACCATCACAGAGTATATAATTTCAAAATAATCAGGCAGCTGTAGATAAAAAGGATTTCAATGAAGCCTGAGTTACTGCAGCTTAATACTAAAATAAGTAAGACGTTCTACCTTGGTTGATTCAAGCAGAAATCAATATTGGGAAAGCCTGAAAAAGAAATACATACCAGTGATGCTGTTCTCTGCATAAAATGAAAAAATTATCAAAATAACAAAGTCAATGATTAAGATAAATAAGACAGACATAATGATATTTGTACTACCTTATCTGACAGAAAGTAGAAGAGATAATGAAATGGCAAATTTTCAAAAGCTGAAAGCTTAAATGGCAACATGAATGCTTCCAATTTGAATATCCTGAAAAGCTGGAAATTCTAGTTTTCTAATCTGCCAAACAAAGAAATTCTAAGAGCAAGCTGCTCTTGCAGAAGCACATAAAAATGAAGAAGAGAGCAAGTAAATATTTATAGAAGCAAAAAACAGACTAGCCATTGAATAGAAATGTGCCAAATGTTAGTGGACATAAAAAGTCCTGAAGAAGTTCAAGCTCCATCTTCAAGAGAATGGCTGAGAACAATCAGTGGCTATATTTAGGGAAGGAAAAACATCAACTCATTGTACCCAAGCATCTAAAGACATTTTTGACATTGTGAGTCAAACAAATGATACAAAAAAGAAAAGATACAACAACGCTATTTCCATAATACTATTTTCTTGAAACTCAAAATGGAATTTATTAGGATTTTCAGTAATGGATAACAATGTAAACCAGAGGGCTTTGCAATGTGCTTCAAAGTCATGGATGGGAGGCAAAACGAATTTCAAGAGTTGGATTTTCCCCTCCGAGTTGCCTCTTTTAGACAAATGCCAGGGCTTACTTCCTTCAACACAAAGATTATACGTAGCATATCCTAGTGCCAAGAGCCTGTGTGTTTCTTCAAGAAAACAAGAGCAATTCAACTCCACCATGGACTCTGGGCTAT
>PVKH010042880.1:0-10777 GCA_004027955.1 Chaetophractus vellerosus | reverse complement strand
ATGTACCTTCATGCCTATTCAATTTGTCCAGGTCCAGCTACTCACCAGGTGAGTACCCTGCCCCCTCAACATCCCTGAATCTCCACATTCATTGTAAGGTTTGTTCTGTCTATTTTCCTCTGAACTAAATTTCAGGTCATAAGCAGATAAGTTATGGAAAGTGTTGATCCACCTTGATGGACTGATAGAGGCATGGGGGCTGATCAGATTAACCCATTTCCTCCTGGTGGTTAGATGCATCTGTCACAGACTCAACCTACCTTGATGCCAGTGGAAAGAACAATCTCCCATTTACAAAGAATGCTGCAGAATCCATCCCGGAAATCCCCTTCAGAATTTTTATGATTACCGGGATCTCTTGCCTTTAGGACAATTGCCCCAGACCCACTGTGACATGTAGAAAGGTGATCAAGGAGCTCAATCAGCAAATACATACTAGCTGCCTGTGTTTAGGGACATTGCATATTTTAGCTTAGTTGCAGAAAGGATGCAGAAAAATATCCCTACCTCTTGGGTTTCCATTCCACTAGGGAGTCAGACACATACACTTGAAGGCACTAACATGGAAGTCAACAGCACTTTGGTGTGACACAGTCATGGCTCTCTCTAGGTGTTTTTAAATCCTGGGATCTCAAGGTGATGAAAGAACTCTGGACCAAATAAAAATGTGAGTGGACCACAGGTCAGAACAAAGTACTCCAAACTCCACAGTTGAGTCAGAAATGTGCAGTGGGATAGTGGCTGAGTAATGAAGATAAGATCCATGTGTCTCAAAAATCTGATGTTTCCCATCTTTGTATGATTTGTCCCCACCTGCACTATCCTGCAAATGGGATCCATTGTCCCAGGAATGTAGAAGTGTTGAGTATGGGCTACATGCTTGGATGCTCAGTTGAGGCTGCTGAATTGTAGGCAAGGTGAGGTAATGCAATACCCATGCCAAGAAAAAGACAATATGAAGGGGATGAGACAGTCACAGGAATCAAATAATATTGCAGGCGTTGGTTCCTTGAACTCATGTTCAGCTACAATTAGGAGCGGCAATATGGGCAGGAGGTCCCCATTCACCAGGCCATGAAAAGCGCCTAGTTTTCAAAGCACAGTGTAATTAGTAGAGCAGTCACTGTCATTCCCTACCTATCTGCAACCCAGATTCTTTTGTGGAATTGGCAGGGAAGACAAATAGATATGAGACAAGGGTCCTTCATGCAGGTAAGATTTATTAAAATATTGGACACGAGCCTCCTATGATTGACAACAGTCCTGAGTCCCCAGCTAGTGGAGAGTCAGCAGCTGCCAGGTCTGACAGTGTTTGGGGAGTGGGGGCAGGGCATGGGGATGGGCAGGACCATGCACAGCAGCCCTCCCCAAACACACACGTGGATACCTTCTGAAGGGAAAGTAGTTAAAAGGGAAGACCTTTCTGATCTGCTCTCTACACTCCTCTCACAATAACATCGGCTCTATATTCCAAACATGGGTGGACAATCCCTGTGGGGGCTTTTTCCAGCCCCAGGGCTCTCAGATTCTCAAGGGCCTGATGGCCTCCATTGATATGAAAATTATGGGCCGGACATTTCAATGGAGGTCTGATCCTGCTCATGCCCAGCTTCGGTTCCTGTGAACCAGGGAGTCCAAGGCAGTAGGTGAGGATATCTGGGAGTGGGTGCCTGTAAGCCTGAGCAGATGGCATGAGTGGTTAACCCAGGCAGGATCTGCAGGGCTGGGGTTGTCCAGGAGTAAGAGGAACTTCAGAAGGGACATCGGCTGGATCACTACTCAGGAAGGTTTCCTGGTTTGGGTGTGGTGGGTGTGGGTTTTTGCATCTGAAATGCTTGAGGCTATTGTCTGCCTTTGAAATGGCACCTCAAAAGGCTGTCTTGCTGGGGAATCCTTCTCCTCCTCTAGCCCCAGTGCCTCCTCCATGGACTGCCACTAAAATATCTCCTGATCCTGCTCCATCACCAGCACATGAACATCTGGAACCCCTTCCAACTATGGAGTTTGGACCAGCTTTAGGGTTTGAAGAAACTTCATGGTGCCTTCGCGGGGTGCCAGCCCTGAGTGTGCATTTGGTGACTGCTCCTAAGATATTGGCACAGATACAACCATGGCCAGTTATTAAGCTTGATACAACACCATTTCTGGCTCCCACGTCACTGTTCCCAGGAGGGCTATCTGAAGAGCTGGAGAGAACCCTAGCAGTCGGTGAGGGCTTAGACTTACTTCTTCATCTTCAGCCTGCCCAAGAAAAAGAGCCTTCCTTACCTCCCCCTGCGAAGGCCTTTTTATTACTCTTTGTAACATTTTTCATTATATTCTATATTTTTCATGGTTTTATTTAGTTTTTCTTTTTAAATACCTTTGAAATTAATATTATTATCCTGTTGTAGCGTGTATATCTGTGTTTTAGGTACATTTAATGTTGAGCAACTGTCGTCATTGTCTGGTCCAGAACCTGTCCTCACCCAAACTGGAACCTCACCCTACTTGACAGTCACTCTCCATTCTAGCCTCATTTGTATGCAGAGAACCTCTGATCTGCTTCTTTCTCCTTGCATCCCTATGCCCTGGGCTCTGCTTTCAGCATGCGGAGCATCTTAGGTCCTGGCCCAGAGTCGAGCTAGGTCAGGGAGACTTTATCATTTTTTGACAGTCAGGGACAGTGCAGCTCAGGGAGGTTAAGTGATAATCTGGAATGTCAAGGATTGGTACCCAAACCAGGTCTCAGCAGGAACAGGTGAGTGTTGTCTTATTTACCTCTTTGTGGCTAACCCTTCTTCTGCTCCTTGCCAAGGGCTAAATCCCACACACGTTTTCCAGTTCTGGCAGTCTGTCTGGGAGGAGATTATGGCCTTGTTGACATGATATGTCCATAATTAAGCTGGTGGTGAAGGTCTTCCCTGTGACATCCTGAAAATTGTCCACATGATCTCTCGCACCAAGTAGGGCAGGTGGGCATCCAGGAGCATGGGAGAATAGGTAGGTGGAAGTCTTGTTCATGCTGAGGACATCAAAGGTTAAAGCCCAATTTTGCCAGGTGCTCATTGGGGTGCCGATACCAGAGAAAATGGAGGGTGGCTGTTGGGGGAGCTTGGAAATCTCCAGGGATGGCCCCAGGACTCCTAGGATTCTAATGCCTGGGCAAGGAAAAGCCATTGGCCTTATTTATGGTTTTTACAATTTTAATTTAATTTTTATCTCACGTCCACTCAACATTTTGAGGAATCTTCCTCCCCTAATTCAGTACTAAGACAGACTTTTTTTCTCTCCAACTTAATTTTTATTCTGCATTTAATAGGATAATGTTTGTGCCCTGAGCTTTTCCTTTTGACCTTTCTGACAGGAAATTCAGAGCTACCTTTTCTCCTTTCTTGCTGCAAAGCTACTTTCTCCAATTATAGGTTTATTTATCTTATCAGTGAAGAAATGCCATTATTTTAAAATATTTATTTGACTATTATTTATGTTGGCCTTTAATGTGCTCAGAGGCTTAAACTCTTTGATAGGTTTAAAAAATGAAGCCCTTAAGATTCTTTAAGCAGAGACCATCTTGCCATGTTCTTTCTATCCACACAACATGAAGGCTGCAAGAAAGACTTAAGAACCGTCCAGTGGGATGCACTACAGTATCTGTAAGTGTTCACAAGGAAAGGTGGGGCAGGGAATCAAGCAAGGGATCTATAAACACTTTTAAGAGTCAGAGATTAGAAGGGCACCTCTCAATTTTCATCAGATTGGGTCAAATTGAATGAGGCAGGAACAGGTGGGATCGTGTGCAAGGCTTTCACAAGAGTCCCAGGGTTATGTGACTAGACCACTGGCAAGGCCATTACAGGACAAATGAATGGCTCCAGATGGGTCATCCCAGGGAATATGCCCATAACCATGTCCTCCCTCGATGTTGGCCACCCCTGTGCCTAGTGAACAGTGGATGGTCATTTAGGAGAGGAGATTTCCTTGGGGAGCTGGAGGAAAATCAGTTGGAATCTGTGATGGAGAGGGATGGATTTGTCCCAACAAGAGGGTCAGCCCCAAATGCCCAAGGCAATCACGAGAATGGGCAGAAATCATCACAACTTCCAGTAGAAATGTTTTTATATAAATGACCTTCCTTGGTCAGGTATAAAATGCTCAGTCCTGAAAAAGGACGGAGGCTGGAGGGAAGGGAGATGTCCTAGAGAGCATCTGTATATTTGGGGACAGTAAAGAATAGGGTCCAGATCAGGGTGAAGTTCCAAGGACTGACACATGGATGACGGGTGGGCTTCCTAGCAGAAATTGGACTCACAGGATGTGGGTGGGTAGTGATACCAGGGAGCTGAAGGTTGGCAAGCAGGGTTGGTCGAGAGCATTTCTGTTGAACAAAAGGATAGATCAAGCACCTGAGCTCATCAAAGAGGGCATCATGCCCATTGCTTGGAATGTGCATCAGGAACTCAGGCTAAGAGGGAAGGGAGGACTCAGCTCCAGCAAGAAGGGATAGGAACAGGTCCAGGACAAGGACATAGTCCAGAAAGTCCTATGGCCATGTCAAGTGGGAGCTAAGCCTCCTGAGTACCCAGGAAGAAGGGCTCCTAGGATAGAGGGTTGGGGCCAGGGGCCAGTGAAAGTGTGCCCTATGGGATCTCCAGGGTCCCAGAGAAGCCTTAGGGTACTTTTGAGCTGCTGCCTGACCTTAAGGTGGGTCCAGACATGACAGTGTACTTGCTGATTGATGGAAGCCTCAGGATGGGATGTACTTCTACAATTTCCCCAAGCTTGGCCTCTCATCAGGAAGGGATAACAGCTGAGGAAAATGGGGTAGGGGATAGAGTTCCCCATGGAATATATAATCATTGATAGTTAATCCAGTCCTGCCATTTTACGGGATCTTAAAGCTCAGCATGGTGAGAAGCCCCCAAGTCTATAAAGTGATGTTGCTGCTTCTCTAGGACAAGTGAGCACTAGTTGAGCAGACTGCACATGGGCAAGAAGCAGATGTTTCTACTTTTTCTTCCTTCAGCAGTGGTTTTGATAATAGGGACTTCAATTGAGCAGAGCTTTAAATAAATTTTTAACTAACAATAGTACTTCTGAGTAATGTTCTTTGTCAGAACTTTAAAGCAGTGTGTTAGTAAATTGATTCTATTATCCCTCACTGGTCTGTCAAATGGGCAGGAATTCAGTGGTCGTGAACTGCCATCTGACCATTGGTCACATGGTTTTGCTCCCCAGCATTAGAGCCTCTATCTGGGATGAGCTCTGAGCATCAATGCAGGATGTGTCCCTAGTGCCTCCTGGTGAGCTTCCGCAGAGTTGGCAAGACCAGCCTTTGCCACAGCAGGGTGATCAGGGCTCGGTTCCCTCTCCACAGCTGGGTTATCTGTGACAGATCCTGGCAATGTCCCTGAGTTCAGGAGACAGGGCAAGGAGCCCAAGGACAGGAATGTGACTAGAGTTCACAGGGCAGCATGCTCGAGGGAGGGAGCTGCAGGCCATGTGGAGACTACCCCGGGAGAAAGAAACTCAGAAAGAGAGAGAAAACTACAGAGCTGTGCAGAAGTCACTAAGTGGGATTCAGCTGAGCATAGTCCATGACAAAGCTACGCAAGTCTTCCCAGAAAAGGACAAAACCAACAGGCAGAACATGCTCAGGGCTCATAAAGGATGGGGATTGGTTCATGTTCTCTCCAGGCAGGGTGGAAAAATCTCATAATTCATGTGGCATCAGAGAGAGCACTCAGAGGCTTGCCTCACTTGAGGAATAATAGGTATAAAATAAGTATTGTAAAACATATCAACAATTGTATATCACTTCAAAACAACTAGAACTAACAAATTCAGCAAAATGGCAGTTTACCTGATTAACATGCAAAAATCAACAATCCTTCTGAAAACCAAAAGTGAACTATCTGTAATTGAAACTAAGAAAACAATTCTAATATATTAGCTCCTGAAAGAATAAAATTTTAGAATACTTGAACAAGAAAGTGATAAATAAAAACACTAGTGTAAGTAGTTTAAAAAGACAAAATAAATAGGAAAAAACCCTGTGTTCATTCAAAGATATAATGCTCTAGAGATGGCAATGATACAACAAAAGAACCATGGATTTAATGCAAAACCCTTCAAAATTCAGCAGTATTGTTTTAATAATACTAAAACCTATTCTCAAATCATATTGAAATCAAATAGCATTGAATAGCCAAAACAATTTTGAAATAGAAAAATAAAATGAAGACTGACACTTCTTAATTTCAAAATTCACTACAAGCTACAGTCAGCCCAAGAGTGTGGTTATGGCACAGAGGTAGATATATGGATCAAGGGAAAAGATTTGAGTATCCAGGAATTAACCCACACACTAAGTGTTTGACTGATTTTGGACAAGGGGACCAAGTCTATAAAATGGGAAAACTATCCCTTTAATGAATGGCGTAGGGAAAACCAGATGTCCACATGCCTCTACACCATAAACAAATATGAAGTCAAAATATTTCTAGGACCTAAACTTTAGAGTTAAAATCTGAATACTCTAGAAGAAAACATAGGCAAATCCTTCATGACCTTGGATTTGGCAGTGATTTTGCAGAGATGACCCCAAAGGATGAACACCAGAAAGCAAAAATAGATAAACTGGACAATGTTAGAATTAAAAACAACAAAGTTGAGGCAAAGGACATTATGAGGAAATTGATAAGCATCTTATAGAATGGGAGAAATCACATATGATAAGGGATTAATATCAGGAATACAAAAATAACCCTTTCAAACATACAAGAATATATTGAAAAATACAATTTAAAATGGGAAAAGGCTTCAAATAGACATTTCGCCGACAAAGATTTTTAAAGAAGCACGTGAATAGATCCTCAATAGAGATAGTCATTAGGGAGATGCTACTCAAAGCCACTGTGAGGCATCACACCACTCTCCCTAGTATGGCTGTTACATTTAAAAATTCATGGAGTGGGCATTGTCCATTATCCCCTCCTTGTTAGTTTTCCTGGGAGAGTCCAATGACCTGGAAAGTAGGTGTTGCAACTCTGCTGAGATACAGGGCTCAACTAGAACATGAAAAATAGCAAGTGTTAGCAGAAATGCAGAGAAATTGGAACCCATACACATTGTTGGTAGACAGGTGCAGCCTCTTGAAAATTAGCCCTGTGGGAACCCAGAAGTCAAGTATAGAATTAACATATGAGCCAACATTCCCACTTCTAATTGTATATTCCCAACAATTGAAAGCAGGGACTCAAGTAGATATACACACATCATTGTTCACAGCAGCCTCATTCTCAATAGCCAGAGAACAATATAAGTGACCATATAACAGAAGAAAGGATGAAAAAAATATGGTTTATACATATAATGGAATATTATTCAGCCAAAAAAGATAAAATTTTGACACATTCCACATGAATGAACCTTGAAGACAATATTTCAGTGGAATAAGACAGAAATACAAGCATTTTTATTATTTCACTTACAGGAAATGTCCAGATTAAGGAAACTTGTTGGGACAGAAAATAGGCTACATGTTACCAGTGTTAGGAGTGGAACCAGAATGGAGAGTTTTGGCTTAACAGGTACAAGATTTCATTTTGGTACAGTGAAAGTTTCAATACGGATGCTGGTGATAGTAGGACCTCATTGTGAATGAAATTAAGGCCACTGAATTATGCATTTGAAAGTTGTTAAAAATAGGATGTCTGTGTACTATAAAAGTCACTACAGATGTTGGATTTGGGGGTATGTGGGACGGTGAACCCGGGGCAGGCTTCTAGGGAGTGTGCGTTGTTTATCTTGTCATAGTGTGTTGTACCAGTGGGTGGAGACTCACATAATGAGTGAGAAAATTTTGGATTCCCATCCTGCGGAGTCCTTCTATGAACTCAAACAGAGGGGCTGGAGTCTCTTGAGAAGATAGGCAGTGCCCAGTATGGGAGGACAGGCCAGTATGTCAAGCCATCAATGTTGTTGCAAGTAACTATGAATCTTGCCCTTCAAAGTGTTAATCTGGGTGATTAACATGATCCTGAGGGGAGGGAGAGGGAGGAATAGAATAGATGGACCATGGGGTGTTGTGGGGGCATGATCTTTCGATGATGGACACAGAGCATGTTAAAGAGTTTTCCAAATGGCAAATTAACCTAAGGAGACAGACTGGCTCAGTGGAAGAATCCTGCCTAGCATATATGAGATCCCTGTTTCCATTCCCAGGTTCTTCTTACAAAAGTGACCCACCAGGTTACCAGGCATCCAGCTGAAACTTTATGACAGGGAACATAGAGACATTCTCTTTGTGTTAGCTTTTCTTGGATATCCTATTTTAAAAAAATAAAGTTTCCTTTTTAAATTCTCCTTAGTTTACTCACTGAAACCCAGCTCAAAACCTGCAGAAGGCAGGTTACAGGGTGATTGATTGATGAATACTGGCAGCCTGAGATGATTCTTCGGGATCTAAGAGACAAGGCTATTTTTCCATGTCTATTTTTGATTTTTGATTTTTTTTTCATTCCTCTTTCTCTTCTTTTTTAATGAGTCTCTGCTGTCCTGTTTCTATTTTGTTGTGTTCACACTCCTTTTTTTCTCTGTTTGGGTTTTTTTTTTCTTTTTATCTTTTGTTTACCATTTATTCTACCTATACTATTTCTTTTCTCTTCTTCATCTTTATATCTTCTCTTTTCTGTTTTGTTCGTTCATTCCACCTCTTATTACTTATCACACCACCTGATTTTAAAACATAATACAAATATACAGTGGTCAAAGTTGCATGGTATTGGCACAAGGATACACATGCTGATGAATGGAACTAAATTAAGAGTTCTGGTATAGATCCTTTGACAAGGCCACCAAGCCCATTCAACTGGTAGAGAATGGACTCTTCAACAAACAGTGCTTGGAGAACTGGATATCCATATCCAAAAGAATGAGAGAGGAAAAACCATCTCACACTTTATGCAAAAATTAACTCAAGATGGATCAAAGATCTAAATATATGAGTCAAGAGCATAAGGACATTGGAAGATAATGTAAGGTAGCAACTACCGGATTTGTAGCAGGAAATAGTTTCATGAACTTTATACCCAAAGCGTGAGCTACAAATGAAAAAGTAGATGAATGGGACCTCCTCAAAATTAAAAACTTTTGCACCTCAAAAGTTTTTTTTATTTTTATTTAAAAAATTTTTTAATTTAAATTTTAAATTTATGTTTTATATATCTATATATATTTTTAGGATATATTGATTACATAAATGTTACACAGAGATTCTAGGAGTACCCATATGCCACCCCCCCTCAGCCCTCCCACAACCCCCACATACACATCCCTCAGTGTGGCATAATGCCTGTGATAGATATACACATTTTGGGGCTTTGCCATCAAGCATGGATCACAGTTCAGGCTGTAGACGACCCTCTCTCCCATACCGTTCCGAATGATACATGATTACACAAAATGGCCTACATCCTCAATTGCAGCATCATCCATGACAATTCCCAGGTCCCCCCCAAAAAACCCGCATTACAATTGCTCTTCCCTCACCCTGCTCCCAAAGTGTCCAGTGACCCTAGCTCCACATAATTTTGCAATTTCTTCCATTTTGTATATCACAAGTCTATAGCAGGACTCCAACAAGTCCATTCTAGTCCATAGTTCTTCCCCCAATCCCAAGGAGTCTGGAATGGTGGTGTCCCCTCCACCACCAAGTGAGAGGGGGCTTATATCCTATGGATACAATGGAAAGGATTATCCTGCCTGCAGCTGCAGGCTCTCTGGATTCCCCTGCATAGCCGTCGTCCATCGTCAACTCCCAACTAGGTGTCCTGGTTGAGTCCATTGAGTTGTAGAGTAGGAGTTGCAGGTCCACAGAGTTTCTGGACCCAGTTGGCACATGGTCAGCCTGTAGTCTCCGGTCTATGGAAGTACATCTAAAATTCTGGCATCAAATATAGGTTTGAATAGAAGAGACATTTAGGCCATGTGCAGTGAAGACATCTTTAGGTCAGATTCTGTCACTCTCAGGAGCAAGGATTCCAAATTAGTGTCCACTAGTAAGGCACCAAACTCTGGGATTATCTGCCCTGGTATAGGACCTGAATATCTCCAAAGCCCTCTGGAGGCCCTCTGTTTGGGGTGATATCCATATTGGAAGTCTAGGAGGTCCTACTGGGATTTGCATAAGTGATAAGTGTTACCTCTGGTTTGCCTTCCCAACTCACTCTTAGCCCTATGAACTCATTTGTCTATACCATTTCCTCCTTTTATTTGAAGTCTTTTCCCATTTGTACTGCCCATTGGAATTTGTTATTAATCCCTCGTTGCCAGGGAGGCTCATCCCCAGGAGTCATGTCCTCTGCTGTGACCCAAAGCTTCTTTGAAAATTAAATGATAAAAGGAGGGCTGCTTGAGAGTGATAAGAGGAAGGTGTCATGAAATAGACTGGACACCAGATATTGCACCAACAATGCACAATTTGGGAATTTGGGGAAAAAAAACAAAAAAAAAACACCAAAAACATATACATATATATATATCATTATATATTTTTTATTTTTATTTGCTTTTTTACATTTTTTTGAATAGCCCAAACATTTAATAAAATCTTGTTTTCCTTTTTCTATTTTTTATTTATATTTTTAATTTTCTAAAATTATTTTGTATTATCAAGTTCACCTATATTTTAACTCTTACATTTAAATACCATTATTATTTCATTTTCCTATTCATTACAATTGGCTACTGTGATGGCTTCACATGTGAAGAGGTTATGGATCACAGAAGGGTCACA
>PVKH010042879.1:0-10775 GCA_004027955.1 Chaetophractus vellerosus | reverse complement strand
CAACTGGGTCCAGAAACTCTGTGGACCTGCAACTCCTACGCTACAACTCAATGGACTCAACCAGGACACCTAGTTGGGAGTTGACGATGGACGACGGCTATGCAGGGGAATCCAGAGAGCCTGCAGCTGCAGGCAGGATAATCCCTTCCATTGTATCCATGGGATATAAGCCCCCTCTCACTTGGTGGTGGAGGGGACACCACCATTCCAGACTCCTTGGGACTGGGGGAAGAACTATGGACTAGAATGGACTTGTTGGAGTCCTGCTATAGACTTGTGATATACGCAATGGAAAAAACTGCAAAATTATGTGGCGCCAGGGTCACTGGACACTTTGGGAGCAGGGTGAGGGAAGAGCAATTGTAATTCGGGTTTTTTTTGGGGGACCTGGGAATTGTCATGGATGATGCTGCAATTGAGGATGTAGGCCATTTTGTATCATCATGTATCATTCAGAACTGTATGGGAGAGAGGGTCGTCTACAGCCTGAACTGTGATCTATGCTTAATGGCAAAGCCCCAAAATGTGTATATCTATCAGAGGCATTATGCCACACTGAGGGATGTGTATGTGTGAGGTTGTGGGAGGGCTGGGGGGATGGCATATGGGTACTCCTGGAATCTCTGTGTAACATTTATGTAATCAATGTATCCTAAAAATATATAGAGATATATAAAAAACTAAATAAATAAATAAATAAATAAATAAATAAATAAATAAATAAATAAAAGGGGGAAGAATCTAATGTCATAAATAATATCTTAAATAGAGATCATCAATAAAGATAATGTTGATTCTTTGGAAAGATTAATAATATTCAGGAACATTTAGCATATCAATCAAGAGAAAGAGAAAAAAAATTATAAAATACCAATACAATTGAATTCTTATGCAAAATTAAACAAAGACATTGAAATGCTAAAATAATAAAATAAAAACAAGAGTTGCCTCCTGGGAGCCTCCTTGTTGCTCAAATGTGGCCTCTAAGCTGAACTCAGCATATAAATACATTACATTCCCCCCAGCATCGGACATGACTCTGGGGGATAAGCTTCCCTGGCACTGAGGGATTACTACCAAGCACCAACTAGCAATGCAACTGGAAAAAGACCTTGACCAAAAGGGGGGAAAGGTAAAGACAAATGAGTTTATATGGCTAAGAGAATTCAAAGTGAGTCGGGAGGTCATTCCAGAGGTTCAGCTTATGCATGTCTCAGCAGAAACTCATTGATTGCTAAAGTAGATACTACCCCAAATAGCGGGGCTCCTGAGGGTCTGGAGATATCCAGACACTATAGTCAGGGCAGACAGCGCAGGAGTTTGGTGCTTTGCCAGTAGGCTCTACTTTGGAATTTATGCTCCCCAGTGTGACAGAGTTGGACTCAGTTCTGGTTTTCCTACACATGGCTCTTCTGTCCTTCTATTTGAACCCATAATTAGTACTAGAGTTGGTAGGTGTACGTCCAAGAGACTTAAATCTTTAGGCTGTCCATGTGCCAGCAGGACCCTGAATTTCAATAGAGTTGCAACACCTACTCTCCAGTTCACTGGATTCAGCCAGGATAACTAACAAGGAGGTGATGATGGACAACTACCATACCAAAGAACCGAGAGAGCCTACAAGTGCAAGCAAGAGAGATCCATCCATCTGCTGTATGGGATCGCAGCCCCCTCTCAATTTGAGGTAAAGTGGACATCACCATCCCAGAATCCTCATGATTGGGGAATGAATTATGGACTAAAGTAGACTTACTGGTATTCTACTATAGACTTATTGTGATTCTAGCAATGGAAGAAATTATATCATTGATGTGGAAGCAGTGGCCACTGGAGGTTCTAAGGGGAGGGAGAGAGAAAAACGTGTAATACAGGGGCATTTTAGGCACTTGGGAATTGTCCTGAATGACACTCCAACGACAGATGCAGGCCATTGTATACCTTGCCATAATCTACAGAATTGGGTGGGAAAGAGTGTAAACTACAATGTAAACTTCAACCCACACTTAGTGGCAATGCTCCAAAATGTGTTCATCAATAGCAATGAATGTGCCTCACTAATGAAGGATGCTGTTAATGTGGGAAAATGTGGGAGGTATGTGGAGCGGGGCATATGGGAATCCCCTATATTTTTTATGTGACATTTGTATAATCTAAGCATCTTTTAAAAAAATAATTAAAAATAGGAAAAAAAAAAAAAACTATCTTGATTAGTTTTGAAAATTAAAAAAACGAAACAAAAAAACAGGCCGGATATCCCATTCCTAAGTTACTCTGACATGTTATTAAACAAGCAGAATGTAGCTCATAGTTTCTTCCTTAACCAGAATATTAAGTAGACTTTACACTTAAAAAAGAGATAGAAAGAGAGAGATCATGCTGGCTACAACGTAGAAAATGAAATAGAAGGGAGCACAAAAGACTGGAAACTTGTAGAGTGGCAAAAGTTTACAATCACTCCTTGGGGAAAGGTGACAGAAAGGAAGACATACAAGGTTACAACTTACATCCTCCAGCAGGTCTTCAGGCAGACTGACCCTGGTGCCCCCCAGCAGGCAGTCCTCCATAATGCGAGAGCCATGGCCATCTCCACAGGGACCCAGTTCCAAGGGGTCCGTCAACATATGATCCAAGGAATCCATTTTTAATTCCTCACAGGTACTCTAGACAAATATATTCAATCATACTTTGAGACAGGAAGGTGGAAATCCCAAGAATCTGGTTGAAGCCAACACACCTCTAGAAAATATTCTTGCCCAGAAAATAATCAATCTCAACAATCTCTAGTCTATTCTGATCTTCCTTGTATACAAACTACAGCTAAATAGCTTTTCTCCCTCCCTTCCATCTCCGCATTCCCATCTGAATTTCCACATCTTATCTGGCAAATCTCTTGTTTCTCAGAATATTCCTACAGTAATTGATAAATTCATAGAATTTCTTATGCATTATTTTAACAGATGAGCAAAATGAGGTGCAGAGATTAGATGATAAACAGAATAGAGACCATAATTTAGACTTCCCAGCTCAATAATCTCTGTACTACAACATAATTTTTTTAACAACAGTTCTTTGTTATTCTTTCACAAAAGAAAGTACACTGAAAATCCATATGGACTAGTTAATAAAACTCAAACACTAGCAATCACAGCAATAACAGTTGTATTTCATGAGCGCCTACTAAATTCCAGGCCCTTTACATATATTACCTCATTTAGTTCTTACAACTCTGCAAGATAGGGTTATTATAACCATTCTACAGATAATAAAACTGAGGGTTAATGTAGGTAAGTAATTTGTCCAATCCTAGAGGTAGGACTGAAATTCAGGTTGGCCTGATCACAAACCCACATTCTTTGCACTATATACAATACCTACTATAAAAACTCTCAATTTAAGTCATGAAAAGACAGTTTCTTATGGAACAGATAAGTTTTCTATTCTTTTAACCTTTCTGAATTTTGTAGATTTTATTAGAATAAAGCCAGCAACATATTTAAAAAAAATTTAAATAGATAAAAATTAAAAAGGCAGTTTCTTAATACAACCTTAGTAGTCCACATAAACTCTTGAAGTGACATCTGGCCATGACAACCAGTAAAGACAGCAGCCAGTTTGCCTTTAGTTGGGCCATCACCAAAGGATCTTTATATACAAGTAATATTATAACATTACTTCAGAAAAGTAAATATTAAAATGCTGTCATACACTCATGTTCAGAGCAGCATTATTCACAATAGCCAAAAGGTAGGTGCAACCCAAGTGCCCATCAAGAGATGAATGGATAAACAAAATGTGGTCTAGCCATACAATGAAATATTATTCAGCCATAAAGAGGAATTAAGTCCTGATACGTGCAACAACTGGAATGAATCTTGAAAACATGATGCTAAGTGAAATCAGCCAGGCACAAAAGGACAAATGTTATATGATGCCACTTATATGAAACAACTAGAATATTCAAATTCATAAGAGAGAAAGTAGATTAGAGGTTACTAGGGGCCCAGGGTAGAGGGAGTGAAGAGTTATTGCTTAAAGGACACAGAGCTTCTGTATGGGGTAATGACAAAGTTTTGGAATGGATGGTGGTGACAGCAGCACATTATGAATGTAATTAATGCCACTGAAGTGTACACTTAAAAATGGTTAAAACAGGGGGGAGAGGATGCGGCACAAGCAGCTGAGCGCCCGCCTCCCACATGGGAGGTCCCAGTTCAGTTCCCAGTGTCTCCTAAAGAAAAAAACAGACAAAGAGCAGACAATGAATACAAACAACAAGCAAAAACAACGAGCAAACAAATGAGGGAACCATGGGGGGGGGGGGCTTAATGTTTTTTAAAAAAGGTTAAAATGGGATATTCTGTGTTATATACATGTTACCACAATAAACCTTTTTTTAAAGGAGGAAAAGATAAATGTTTGATAAATGAATGAGCACATCAACAATAACAAAACATTGTTTTCAGAGAGCATCTCACAAGTCTTTCAGTGTAAAGCTGAGGCCACAAGACTGAAGCTAACAAGACCACTAGCATCCTGAACTCCATCGTTCCACAAACATTTACTGAATCCATTCTCTCTGGATCCTATTCCTACCAAATGGACAGACAAGCACAGAAAAATGGAAAGAAAAAATGGACTTAAGAGTCAAAACTCCAGACTCTTAGCCCAGGTCTGCCACTAATTCTTAGTGACCTTAGGGAAATATTTCTTACCAGAGATCAATTTCCCATAAAATAAGGGAGAGGAGGGAGGGTTGGACCAGATCCTCTCCACTCTTATTTCCAATCCAGAAACTCTACAATGAATAATCTCCAGATAAGTGACAGTGTATGTTACTTAAGGTAGATACTTCTCATTCCTGAAACTGTCAGTAGACCTCTAATACTACTTATAAAATAAAGCACCTTTACACTATATTATTCCAAGCTACCCTGAGGAGATTTCAGATCTATGAAAAGCACAGCCGGGAGATTACTGTTGGATCAAGGCAGCTGGCTGGTCCCCAAGCAACTTTGCCCCACTATTCTGAAGCACACAGTGAAATTACAACACCCTGCGCACTCCTGGCGCCTAAATAACTCAAGCAGGTGAGAAAGCACATGGCATATGAGTTTAACAAAACTTTGATATAGAAGGAGCTAAATGCAGTCAGTATCCTCCCCAACTCTTGGGGGCAGTCACCTGTGTTTACCCAACTGGCTCACAAGTTTCTTCAATTCGGGTGGATGTCTAGCTAAATTTAATCTATTCAAGTGACAAACTTTGCCCTGCCACTATTCGGAAGAGGGACTCAAAACACAAAAAGCAGGTAGCCTGCCAGAGGGTTGGAAGCCTAGAAGCCAAGAGTTTCTGTCTTGCGTCTTGTGTCCTGGACCTCTTTGCTCTCCCAATGGCCTTTCCTCAGCACCTGGGCAGCGACCTCCACATTCTGGACCCTCCCCAGGTAGAGGCTAAGTCCCCGGCTCCTCCCCCAGCAACCGCCCCTGCGGCAAACCCCTCCCCACCGACCCGCTCCAGCCCGAGGCCTGGGTCGTGTCCCCTCCACCGCACCCCTACCGCCCCCGGCCCCTCCCCCACACCGTGCCTAACCCTAAACCCCCCCGCCCCGCTCCCAGCGCACCCGTACCCACGCCCACGGGAGTCGCAACCCTCGGACACCCAGTCACTCCCTCCTTGCGCCCCCGGAGACTCTTCACCCCTTTCGCTGCCCCGGGCCCGCCTTCACCTGAGCAGAGGGAGCAGGACCCCCCCAACCCGCTTGCGCTCCTCAGGCCGCGGGCTCTCGGACGCGCTCGCTCTCGCGAGGCGTCTCGATGCGCGCGTACGCTCCGGGCTCGGGTGGCGGAAGAGGCGGGGCAGCGAGGGGCGGGGCTTTGTGGCGCCGGGGGCGGGGCTGCGCTGGACGGGGCGGGGGACATGGGGCGCCGGGGGCGCGGCCACACGCGGCGGGGCTTCCTGGAGAGACTGGGCCATGCTTGGGATGCTGTTTGCTCCACACAGCTAGTGTCGGCGCATCTCATGGTGTCTCAGTGGCCTTGCAAGGCCGTGAATTGAGGCTCCAGAGTCCAGAAGAGAGTGAATGAAATTTTACTCCTAACGTCTGCAGAGCAGGCTGTGCACCGGGCACAATGCAAAGCGCTTTATGTCCACTATATTTGTAGTACGAATGTGTGAACTGTGTGCACCACCATCCCCCCCCCCACACACACCTTATACTGATGAGGAAAGTGGGGTTTCAGAGGGCTTGAATAAGGGAGAGCTCAGACCCGCAGTCCTTCCTCCGGTCTCCTAGGCCTCGACACCAGGAAAGAAAGTAATATATGAAAAAATAATTTTAAATGAAACTCGATAATGTTCCTTTTGTATCTAGGTCCGTTTTTCCATATTCACGGAAGCTTTACGTAGAACGGCTTCAAACTACTGATTCCAGAGCTGCTCTCATCAGCCCTGCAGATATCCTCATTTCTCTCCGTTCAAGCTAATAGGTTCCTCCCTGATTGAAATGTAGCTGTTTCCAAATAAAAATCTCTGTTCCACTACTGGCTCCATGCACGCCTTTAGTTCCTGTTAGAGACCATAGTGTAAATTGACATATCATTCCATAACGGTCATCCATAAATTCCCTTATCTTGAGTCTGCCACCAGACTGCAGTAGGCCCAAGATGCAAAACACTCTAAATTATAATTTTTTTTTAAGTTTTTAACCATCTCAGTTGTAGCTTCACACATACAAACAAGGAACATGTTTATTAAAAAAAATATTTATTAATTTTTACACCTGATGGGTAGCACAAGACTATTAACACTATAACTCACTGAATGTACAATAAATGTTCACATTTAAATAACAGGATAGGGTCAACATTTTCAACCAGTGGTCAGCTTTAGCATCTCATGAAGTGCTTTTGAGCCCCAGGTATCCGAAGAGATTTTGAAAGGATAATTCCAAGTTGAAAACAATTCAACGAGAAGATCAAAACAACAGGATTTTCCAGCTGGAATTTTACATGATGAAATGTCTATTTATGTGGACACAAATCAAACAATAAAAATGTAAAATCTATATGTGACCTGTTCAAAATTATCACACTGCACTGAATGAAGTCTACAGTGCCAATGTGTCCTGAGAGAGGCCACAAGATAAGCACTGGCTTCATACATCTTATCCAAATTGGGTCTTCAGATGGCTTATAATCTTCCATCACTTCAAATCCCAGTCCTTCTGAAAATCTATTACCTTGGGATGAATGTGCAGAACACCTGATCTTAAAGCAAGGTTATTTGGCTTGACCACCATCTGCATCTCTGGTTAATAATATTCATACTAGTTTTAGAGTCTTTGCTTATTACACATAAAAGGGGGAAAAAAACGCTAGAAGGGAAAGAAATAAAGAGGTCCTTCCACAGTATTTCCCTCTGTGTATTGTAAGACTTGAAATAACTGGCATAAAACGAACATTCCATTCAATGATAGTTTTCCATTTTAATCAATAAATTATTCCTGGGAGAGGAGGAGGGAACATACTTCACTGGTTCAAATTAAAAAGGACTTAACAGGGCCAAATCTAAGTTATAAAAACAAAAAGTTATAAAAATTAAAACTGGACCTTCAGGAAAGTCTAACATACTTCCCCTAGCAAGTCTTTCTAGACTGGACTAGGTAAACACGCACTAGGTTATTTACAATCATTACACTGGTGGGACACTGTGACCCAGAGCCCCTATTTTGTAACTCAGGGTCAGTATTTTCTGTTAAAAACATTGACAATACTTCTTTGTCACCATATAAGATATAGAGTCCATTTTCAGTTTCTGCACATTTACCACATTTCTCCAGTTCTCTTCATGCCCAAATTTTCAGAGATAACTAAATGAATGAGGTCTCATAAATAAAGTGCAAAAGCTATATATTAGTGAAGTTCTATTTCAACAGAAAGGTCTCTTTTTAAGAAGCTACTACATTTTGTAATTTATAGAGCCAGTTTCACCCAGAAATATAAGTAAGTTAAATTAGTTGACTTCATTTGAAACGAAGTTAGGTCTTTCTGTTCTGGAGTACAGAAATTCTACTATGCAATAATAATTCTAAAAAACGTGTTAGGAATTATGTCACAAAACGTGGCTAAAATACATCACGATTTCTGCAATGTTTTATGCATACAACTGAAATGTACAGTAAAAAGAAGGGAAATATCATTTCCCCCCATTGAATTCATAGGAAGCAAGACTCCCAAATAGGAGCACATATAAGAAAAACTGTCAGGGACAGTTTTATTTTTCCTTTCCCAACTAACAGTGTATAGTCATAAGAATTAGATTTCTTCCAAATCCCTTATAATGATATTAACTTATTATAAGTGGTCCCCACCTATTTTTACTTTTCTCCTAAGAGTGAAGTTGGTCATCTTATAAAAAGGTCCAGATGAGTTATAATATGTTTAAAGTTAAAAGTGTTCTGAAGGGGAATGGACATAGCTCAATGGTTTGAACACCTGCTTCCCATGTATGAGGTCCCAGGTTCAATCCCCATGTACCTCCTTTAAAAAAATAAAAAATGTCCTGAAGAAATAAGGAAGGCCACCTGCCATCCAACCTTCAAGAATGTTCGTTTTAAGACAGCATTAAAAGTACTCAAATGATATACATTGAGTGCTGTGAGCAAGGATTGAATGCACACTTTTTAAGAGCAAGGAATTCATCCCTTTACCAAGGAACGGTAAATGGCTCCTGCAAGGCAGTGACAAAATGTCAGTGTTTTTAACATATATAACTTTTTTCACAATCTTTCCTGTGAAGGTATCTCCTTCTTAATACAACCACAACCAGAGATTGGGAGACACGATTTTAAAGTAGGGGTTAAATGCACTGACATCAGGGGACCTGTTCTCTTGCAGGGAATCCACTTTTATGGGGTAACAACTATCAGAACATACAGTTCTGACCTAACTTACCAACAGCCCAACGACATTTTGCCAAGAGAAAAGAAAAGTTAAAAAAAAAAAAAATCAACACTAATAAATATTGAAATGGCAGTTTTTCCTTTAGAACATCACTGTCAAACATTTGCTTCATCCTTGTTAGTTTTATATTCAATTTAGCCCTCTGCTAAATTACTGAAAACTCTAAATCACAAGATAAAGCCCTTCTGGCCTACTACATGCCCATAAATGCCACCTGTCTTCTGGGGCTTTGGCTTCGAATTAAGAAGTTCAATGACCATTAACTTGGCACATCTTTTCTCCATTTCTGGTATGAATACAATATACCACTTAATATTTCCACAAAGGAAAAGTAAGACTCATAAGAATATTTTTTAAAAAAATAAAAATAACTCAAGAGCAAGGCCGAGTTTCTCCATCTTGAAATTTACTTTCGCCGGAAACAGCTCTATTCCATGGCAGAAAATCCCTAGGGTTTGAAGTGCCAATTTGGTAAAGATGACCTTGGTAAAATAAACTCCATGTGAATGACCAAACTGTAGTTTCAAAAAAACAAAACAAAACAAAACCAAAACAAAACAGTTCTCAGTGTCAGAAGCTTTCAGACTTGATGAATGGGAAAAGCTATCACGTGATTGAGTCTATGAATGAAAGTCATGGTTTAGTAATGTGCACTTCGCTGCTGCCGTTCCCATTGGTGGTAGTCGTGATGATGTATTGTGTTGTCTGTTGCTGGCTGGTTGTCTGGGAGTCCAAGGGGTCACTGTGTGTGGACGGCTGAACCTGGACTCCGCTGGAGAGGGCAGAAGTTTGCTTTTCCTCCAATTCCGGTTGACTTTCTGATAACACATAATGACCCTAAGGCAGGAAAAAAGTGATCTTTAAAAACCTGAGGCCAAAAAAGGAAGAAAAAAAAAAATCTGAGGCCAAAAGAGAGAAGCGGTGGGGGGCTGACAGAATATGCAAAGAAATGTGCTAAAGGGACCCCGAGATAGGGAGGTAGGAGAACTGCTTTGCCTCAGTCCTTTCACAGAGGCCTGATCAATCAGTCAGAGTAATTGACTGCAAAGGTAATTTCAGAAAAAGCATTTCCGTTTTTTGTGTTTTTCTCTTTTTTTAACCAAGCAATATAGTCAAGAACTTCAGATACAGAAATTTGCATCATAATACATACCAGAGAGAACATGTGCGGATTTGTGCTGCTTCTAAGAATTCAGAAATTCAGGAAGTAAGATTACAGTCTGTCAGTTAAATTTTAGGATTAATACAAAAGGGATCAAAGAAGAGACATTTAAAGTCACCTTAGAGAGGCAGAATGGCCCTTTAGATGGGCAGTCAAGATCAGTAGTTCCCAAACTTCATAGAGACAGAGGGTAGTTTATAGGTTACCAGGGGCAGGGGAGGCCAGGCAGGAAGGAGTTACAGCTTAGTGGGTCGAGTAGTTTCTGTTTGAGGAGATGAAAAAGGAGGGGAATAGATGTTGGTGATGGTAGCACAGCATTATCGACTTGTATACTGGAATGTGGTTAAAATGGGAAATTTTTACTGTTATTACAATAAAAAGTCAAAAAACAAAACAAAACAAAAACACAGACCTGATTCTAATCCTACTTGTTTCCCTATCCCTAATCACCCTTTGACCTTTGACAAGCCATCTCCTCTGTCAGCCTTTACAAAAAGATGGAATTAGAAAAATAATTTCTTAGATCCCTTTCAGCAATAAAAATTGAGAGAAAGAAATATAAAAAGATCAATGGTTAAAATATTAAAAGGTCCTGGGAGCAGATGTGGCTCAAACAGTTGCACGCCCACCTCCCACATGGGAGGTCCAGTGTT
>PVKH010042878.1:0-10778 GCA_004027955.1 Chaetophractus vellerosus | reverse complement strand
GAGCTGGGAAATTCTCTCCGAATGTTGAAATCAGTTCCCTTTTATAAGCAGTCAACTGAATGGATAACAGCGTCATCCATTCTTCATCCAATCTTGCTGATTGATGCAGATGCAATTAGCCCCAGGCTTGCTGGACCCAACAGCTGGGCACAATTACCTGGCCGAGTTGACACATTAGCCTAGCCATCACAATACCTTAATTAAAATGTGCCACACAGGCATGAAGTAAGCACCTGCTGTTGGAAAAAAGGCCCCAATAGACTTGCTTGACCCAGGTTGCCAGAAACCTTCAATTTGTCAAAAAGGCAATATCTGTGAAGCGCAATAAAAGTGAAGTGTAGCAAACGAGGAATGCCTGTAATGACCCAGCCCCATCCAAGGGAGGGGAGATGCCAGATCTGGTGGACAATTTCTGATGTCTAGAGAGGCACAGTCTGCCTTGGGGCAGGATATCCACTTATTTATTCAGCGAACAGACTGAGTGCTTGCTGGGCACTAGGAGCTGAAACGCAGTCTCTGCCCTCACCTTTCACAGTCTGGTGGGGGAAACGGTAACGGACAGCACTCATTGTGCCAAGCGCCGAGAGTGGGAGGCAGCCCCCGTGGAGGAGCTCATGATTCCATGCTCATCAGACTTCCGGGTTAGCCTGATGCGGGAAAAGGATGCTGCAGGCAGGAGCCCACTGCCACTGCCACACCCATCCCTCCATCTTGCTATTTTTACCTAAGTGTGTGACCCCTGAAATCCAGGTAACAGGAAGGCAGAAACTTGCGGGGTCCGAACACTAATTGATCATATGACATCATTCTGCTGTGCCACGGGAGCTGGGCAATGTTCTAGTCCAGGTTTGGCCCAGAGAGAAACTACATAAGAATTTAAAATAGCAATAGCTATCTTATATTAAATATTTTGATGAGTTGATTCTTATAACAGCTTTATTAAAGTATGGTGTACATACCATTGCATAAGGACTCTAGAAACCAAAATATCACAACTTTTCCATCCTCTTCTCAAGAACTGCCATATTGCATCATCCTGGAAACCCATTTAACAACAAATGCCACCACCCCAACCCAGACCTGTCCCTCAAGCAAAGGAAAACATTGGCACGCTGGTTTATATAGCAGTATGTTAAGCATTTTGTTTGTGTGAATTCGATTAGTGTGAATCAGGTGACTCTGTTCCTAACAATCGGATTCGTTTTGTAAGTACTAGAGAAGTTGTGCTTCAACACTCCTTCATTTATTTTTTTTTTAAAGATTTATTTATTTTATTATATATCTCCCCTTCCCCCCGCTGCGGCAACGCGCCGAGAGTGGTCACTGCGCAGGCGCGGCTTTCCCCGCTTGTGGGCAGTCTCTGCGTCCGTTCACGGCCGGCTTTCAGTTCACGGGTGGCTGGCTGCGCTCCATCTGCAGGCGACCTGCCCTGCCCGTGGCGGCTCTTGCCCTGTCCGTGGCAGCTTCTTGCCCTGCCCACGGTGGCTCCGGCCCGCCCATGGGGGCTTGCCATTCTCAAGGCGGTCTGCCCACTAGGAGAGGTCCCCGGGAATCGAACCCGGGGCCTCCCATGTGGTATGCCAGCGCCCTATCCACTGGGCTATTGAGCCGGCCCCCTCCTTCATTTATTTGACATTGATTGAACACTTACGCTGGGCCAGACCTTGTCCTCACAATACAGAGAGGGATAAGACATGGCCCTTGCTCTGAAGGCCTCACAGTGGAAGGGGAGCCCTATGTTAAATAGAGGGATGAACCAAAAAAACCTTTAAATTTCCCTCTATAACAATAAGTTCTGTGATTTTATAAAAATCACAGGTTTTTGGTGCTGACAAACTCCACTCTCCCCAGGACTGGATCCTTCCCTCACTTCTCTCCTCTTACCCAATGGTACCATAATTGTTTTATTATTATTACAAAGTAACTCAATTGAACAATTATATAAAGTTAAGAGTGTTAACAGTTTTAGGCATTTAAGCAAGCTAAAAGAAATGTTGAAAGGACATTCCATACTAAAATATAGAGCTGAAATCATGGAGCCATTAGTACTCAAGGAGAGATTAAGCTTTAAGGCTATTAAAAGGTAAGTGGGAACAAAACCTACTGGCTCTAAGAGATGTATCTGTATGAAGAATGATTCTATGCGAATATTCTCACTGTCATGATTTTGTGATATCAGGGTAGGCTAAACATTCGCTCTATTAGAAACCATGCATGTGTCCCCAGACCTAGTTTTTCTCCCTAGGTCTGGTTTTTGGAATGTTGGTGATAAACTAAGCCTGATTTATTATATGACCATCCTGTATGGGAAATGACTGTAACTTTAGGTCTCTTTGGTCAACCTTAAGAGATGTAGCAAGGGGACAGATGTGGCTCAAGTGGTTGGGCGTCCATCTCCCATGTGGAGGGACCTGGATTCAATCCCTGGGACCTCCCGGTAAAAAGAAAAAAAAGAAAAGGCACGCAGGCCACCAGGCCCCATGCGTGGGTACACCGCCAGGCCCCATGCATGGGTCCGCCATCAGACCCCGTGCACACGTGCACCACCAGGCCCCACGAGCCACACAGCAGGATGATGTCATACCAGGAGAGTGACACAAGGGAGAGCCAAGATGAGACACACCAAAAAACCAGGTGTAGGCTGCCTCCCTCCCACATCAGAGGTTCCGAGGATCGAATCCCAGTGAAGACAGGAGGAGAAAGAGGAGAAGAGAGGGTAGGAAACAGACAAAGAAAGTTGCCCAGCGAATGGACACAAAACAGCAAAAATAGGAGGGGGGTGTGTAAAAATGGATGAAAGTAAATAAATAAATCTTTTTTTAAAAAGTATAGGGGAATAAGATATGGACTATAGTTAGTAGTGTTTTGGTCAGCCACAGGCATGCCTTTTGAAATATACCAAAGATTGGTCGGTCTTTATAAAGGGTATTTATTTGGGGTAGAAGCTTACAGTTACCAGGCCACAAAGCATAAATTTCTTCCCTCACCAAAGTCCACGTGTTGGAGCAAGATGGCTGCCGACGTCTCCAGGGTTCAGGCTTCCAGGTTCCTCTGTTCCCGGGGCTGCGTTTCTCTCCGGGCTTAGCTTTCGTTTCCTTCACGAGTTCAGCTGTAGACCATGAGACACTCTGCGTTGCATCTCTCCACAAGGCCAGCTGTAGACTATCTGGCGATCGGCTCACTCTAACATCAGAACTGCTTCTCAAATCTGCTTCTCTAAATCTCTGCAACTCAGATCTGCTGCCTAGCCTTTATACTTGAGACCACACCCACTGAGGGGTGGGGCCCAGTTAATGCCCTTATCATAACTTAATCATGCCCAGATGAACAGATCAGTTTACAAGAATAATCCAATTTATATTTTTGGAATTCACGATTAAATAAAACTCTGAAACCATTATAAGTAGTAATACTTTGACGATGCTCTTTCGTAATTTGTTAACAAATATTTCACAACAATGCAAAGTATTTGTGTGTGTGGGGGTGATGTGTGGGAGCCCTGTATGATGTTATGCATGTATGTTTTGTAAGTTTGCAATGTTTACTAAACACTTATTATTTATGTATGTTCACGTATGAATGATATACTTCAATAAATTGTTTTTAAAATGCAAAAAAAAAGACTCAGAGTTATTGGAACACAAGTATTAATGGCTATTGAAGCGACTATAAGGCAAAGTAGTATTTCATTTTCATGCATGGTTATCTTTTACCTCAAACCTTTTCATTAGCTCTCTGGAGAGCTCCCTGGTTGTTATCATTTGCAATGTGCAACCCTTAATTTTTTTACTTTAGTTGACCCACACTTATCTAGCATGGCTTAGCAAAAAGCTACAAGCAGACTACCTGAGGCTTGCTACAAGACTGAAAGGAGAACAGGCTGCTGCCCCAGACCAGAGACTGGGCTCTGGGGCTAGTCGCTAGCAGGGAGAAGTCTTTGGAGCCCATCAGGCCTGAGTTTGAACCCTGGTTCAGTTTCTTTTACCTAGTGAGTGGCTTTGACCAAGTTAGTCCATACTCCTGAACTTCCATTTCCTTATCTGGAAAATGAAAGAAGCCATGCCTACCTGAAAAAGAGAAAGGACTACAGTACCTTGATTTTAAGTTGGGGATTCTCCCATTTTTATCTAGGCATTCTGGGTGAGATAGCACTCTCTACCTCCAGGGTGGATCCTGATTGGCTTAGGCCACTGGTGGGTGTGTATTTTAATCAGAGCCAATGGAAAGCAAAGAAACGTGCTGGGGTTTCTCATCCATCTGGACTTCAAGGAGGAAACCTGTAGGCCCAGGAACTGCTGACAGTCATTTCAGGACCACAAGGGAAGGGGGAAGGCCTGCCTGAGAATAGAGGAAGCAGAACCAGGAGTTGGCGGGGGGAGGGGGACGGAATAAAGCCAAATCCTGCTCACATATGCTGAGCCTTGAATCAAGCCTGACCTGAAGCCTGAGCTAGCCCGGACTATTCAGTTAAGTGAACTAATAGATCTGCTTTATTATTTCAGCCACTTCAAGATGAGGGTTCTTTTCCTTACATCATCATAAAGTTCTAACTGATCACTGTGCATATAGAAATATTAGTGCCCGTTTCCTTAAATGCTTTTAACTTTTTCCCATACTTTTCTCACTCTCCTAACTCAAAGGGTGAAAGGCAGTCCTGGCCCTGGAGCCAGGCTGCTGTGTTTGAATACCAACTTGGTCACTTCCTAGCTGTGTGGCCTTCAGCAAATTACTTAAGCTCTCTGTGCTCAGTTTCCTCATCTGTAAGATATTTTTACTAGGATTAAATATGTGAATACAGGGAACCGGCTGTAGCTCAATTGGTAGGGCTCCGGTTTACCACGTGGGAGGCCCCGGGTTTGGTTCCTGGGGCCTCCTCGAGCAGGCAGGCCGCCTCGAGAAGGCAAGCCGCTGCGGGCAGGGCAAGCCGCCACGAGCAGGCAGGCCGCCACGCGGTGAGCTGACTTGGCGGGTCGCCGCAGCGGGGGAAGACAAGCAGACACAGAAGAACGCAAAAATGAACACAGCAAGAAGCAGCAGAAAGGGGGGGATATGTAATAAATAAAAAATAAATCTTTAAAAAAAAAATAAATAAATATGTGAATACACGTCAGTACTTAGAATATTGCCTGGGGCGTCCTAAGCCATACATGAGTGTTATCATGTATTCTCTCCTGCTCTTTGATGATTTTCTTTCCTCATCAGAATGCTATTTCTTCATGGTAATGAGTCCAATTTTGCTCATGCCTCAATTTTTTAAATTATTACTTGTGATTCATTCTCCTCATTATGCCTCTAGGCCATTAAGGTGGTAGATAAGTCACTCAGCAAACCAAGCCCGGTGGGAGCTCAGCAAAGTCAAAAGTCCCTGCCATTAGCAGACTGGAAAGACACTGAGCCTGATTTAACTAATAAGCAGTGCAATACCCATGGCTTCTAATGGACTAGCTGACTCTAGCTTTTCCTTTGAAATGCTTATTTGAAAATGAGAAAAGAAAAGTATATAAATAATTTAATTGGTTTTCAAAGTAATTGACTTGTTTTTGACAGGTACTTGTATCTCTGGTTTGAGGTGTGGAGGGATCGCCAGGAGAAGGAAGGCTTGCTAGGTTCAGGAACCCTCTATCTTATTCTCTAAATTTCAAAGACAACATGTTTTGTTTTTGTTTTAGTTTTTTTAACTTTTTGCTTTGAAATAATTTCAAACTTACTGGATAGTTGTAAAAATATTACAAAACCCATACAGAGAACTCCAAACTACACTCCACCCAGATACCCATACCCACCAACTTTTAATATTCTGCACGTTTGCCAAATCATTTTATCATATATCCATTCACCCATCTGTCTAGTTTCTAAACGTCTGAGAGTGGGTGGTATACACTGTGCTCCATGAATACTTAATACTCTCATTTATATTTCCTAAGAACACAAAATTTGTTTTTTAAAACAATCTTTGTCTCTCTTTCTTCAAAGGAATTTAAGGGTAGGACTTAGCTTAAAAGTCGCTTAGAATAGTGCATCAGCCTGTTTACTTGGACTGTCTTCATCCAGACACTGGCAGTTCCGGGAAGTGTGTAACAGTACAGCTGGGCCTCCAGGGCTCACCGTCCACCGTGCCTTAGTCAGCTGCAGGTCCCTGAGCCTGTCCATCTACCAGGCCTGTTCATCCTGAAACTAGACTATGTTCTTTTTAGTTTGTTTTGCTTTGTTTTGTTTTCAGGAGGTACGGGGCATTGAACCCAGGACCTTGTACATGGAAGCATGCACCCAACCACTGAATGACACCCACTCCAAAACTGGACTCTGTTCTTTCCCTTTCACTGTCTGCCCTTCATATGAGTAATAAAGGAGAGAAGGACAGATTTGTCTGCTTCCCAAGCCAATACCTTTACACGCTTGCAAAACCAAAGGTCTTCGGACTCATGGTATGCTTTGGCATGGTTGGAAGCCTTGATTTATACAATTTAGATTTCCTAAGAAAGGGAGACCTACTGGTGGCCCTCACCTAAGATCTT
Source organism: Chaetophractus vellerosus (assembly GCA_004027955.1). Lineage (NCBI taxonomy): Eukaryota > Metazoa > Chordata > Mammalia > Cingulata > Chlamyphoridae > Chaetophractus > Chaetophractus vellerosus. The sequence continues at coordinate 4,263 of PVKH010042878.1, read as the reverse complement.
TGCGAGCAGTTCTGAAGCAAGTGTGATTTTGAAAGATTGCTGTCATACAATGTGCCGATGCCATGTTTGCGAATGAAGACCTAACTTGTTGCATTGTGGTATTATGACATATGAGGTGCTAGTCAATGTAATGGGTGAATCGCTAATTTTGAAAAGGACATTTTATGGCTTTCTGCCCTTTGTCAATTCTGACCCCTCTCCTTTACCTGGTTGGCCAACATTTCAAGATGCAACAGTGAAAGGCTTCCTCCCCAGAAGCCTCAGTGCCAGAGGGCAGTCGTACCCTTACCTGGGTTGAGTTGGGTTGAGTAGCATCCATTGCATGGATGATGGGGTTAAAGGATAGGAGAGGGAATAGGGTGAGGAAAATAAAGGGGATGGAAGACGGAAGAAAAAAAAGAAGCAAACATTCTGGAGAAAGAAGCAAAGTTCCTTTGACAAATCCCAGTGTAATCATCTCAGTATAATAATCTCAGTCTGGACTTTGTTGTTTGTTAGAGAAACAGGATGAGTGCAGAATTGAAAAATAATCTTTTTCCTAAAAGAATAGAGTTCTTTAAAAAAACAAACAAAGTATAGCACTAGGTATAAAAATTCCTGTTTAGATTGTTTTCTCACTATTCTTTCTTTTCCCTTGGGCTACGAGTAGAATTAAAAAACAAGGGGCTGGCTGTATAGCCCAGTTGGCAGGGCACCGGTTTACCACATGGGAGGCCCCGGGTTCGGTCCCTGGGCCTCCTCGAACGGGCAGACCGCCTTGAGAAGGCAAGCCAACGCGGGCGGGGCATGCCACCGCAGGCAAAAAGGCAAGCCCCCGCGAGCAAGGGCAAGCCCCCACGAGCAGGCAGGCCGCCACGCCGGTGAGCTGACTCGGCAGGTCGCCCCAGCAGGGGGAGACAAGCAGACACAGAGGAACGCAGAGAAAAATGAACACAGCAGGAACAAGCAAAAGGGTGGGATGTATAATAAATAAAAATAAATCTTTAAAAAAAAACAAGAGGTTGGGGAGTGGATGTAGCTCAGTGGTTGAGTGCCTTCTTCTCATGTACAAGGTCCCAGGTTCAATCCCCGGTGTCTCCTAAAAAATTTTTAAATTAAAAAAAAATAAAAAAACAAGAGGTGGTCACCATTTCTTGGAAGGCTAAGGTCCAAAGTGAACATAAATATTACTGATCTGTTACTTTCCTCTCCCTGGCCTGTCTGGTATTCTGGGTAGATGGAAACCGGGGTATCAATGAGATCAATGAGGATTGTGTTTGGCTGCACAACTAAGTCCTACTTAGTTCTTTTTTTTTTTCACTGCCTGATCATTTTTAGTAGTGTTTTGCTCATTTTTATTCTTTTTTTTAATAAAAAATGTATGTTTATCTTTTATTCTGATTCCGATAATTCCAGTATCTGACTACCTGGATTTGAATTCCAGCCCTGCCCCTTATTAGCTCTATAACCTTGGTCAAGTTATTTAATCTTTCTGTGCCTCATAGTCATCAACTGGGCACCATTCAAATAAGTTGGAAATGAGTAACAAAAATAAATTTTAAAAACATATATTTGAAAATGTAAGAGAAAAAATCATAATGTATATTTAAATTATTTAGAACTAAATGACAGTGAACAGGCCTCATATCAAAACTTGTGTGATGACACGCGGAGTGGGTGTAGCTCAGTGGTTGAGCACAGCACTTCACTTGCACGAGGTCCCAGGTTCAATCCCTGGTACCTCCTAAAAAATAAACAAAACAAAACTTGTGAGATGCCATAAAAATCATACTTTGGGGAAATAATTGGACTTTAAATGCTTCTATTATAAGAGTTCATGAGGTAAACACCCAACTTAATAAACTTTAGTATCATACAAAGAAGGGGATAAAAGAGATAAGAGCAGAAACAAAACCATGGACCTAAGCAGAGAGGTTAGGATGATACACCAAAGACCATTGTTTGGTGGCTTGTTTTTTCCTGTATATAACACAAAATTTTCCATTTTAACCATTTTTAAGTGCACAATTCAGTGACATTATTATATTCACAATTTGTGTAACCATCACCATTATCTCAACTTTCCATCACCCCAAGCAGAAATTCCATTAATAATAATTCCCTAGGCTACATCACCCCAAAACCTGACCCTTCTGGGCTACATGTCTTTCTGAACACAGTAGACCAGGCTCAGAAGTCTCTGGTTTAGCCTAACACCTGGGGGGAAGCTTATATTTATTATCCGTAATTTCATATTTCAGTCAAAAGCTGAATGGATAGGTTAAGAACATTCCTTGTTCAGATCATTTTTTTCCTTTTTTTTTTAACTGAAAAGTGATTTAAATAGCAGATTTGGAGTCTAGTGGGAGCCTCCTTCCTGGTGGGAGGTGGCATTTAAGGTCCAAATACGTTAGAGGTACCATTGTTGTTTCAAAGCCTCAGGTGACCAGAGGCCTGGGATTGGACTACTGAAGCTGGAGCCAGGTTAGGAGAAAGATAGAACCACAGCCCAGTTTCCTCTGAACTAGTGGGGCTGGGGATGAGCTGTAATGGCTGGTGGGTGGGGAGCAGCAGCATTTTGTCAATGGTGGGAAGTCTGATGAGTTAGCAGGGCCTAGAAGTGAGGGGAAAGCCAAATCAAAGAATATGAGAAAACAGGGAGCGGAGGTGGCTCAAGTGATTAAGTGCCTCCGTCCCACATGGGAGGCCCGGGGTTCAGTCCTGATACCTCCTAAAAAGAAGACAAGCAGACAGCAAATGCAAACGAAGGGGGAGAAATAAATAAATAAAAATAAATAAATCTTAAAAAAAAAAAGAATATAAGAAAATAAATCTCTACCATCCTCTTCAATCAGTGGCTTTTCTTATTTATTCATAAAATAAGTTATTGTTAATTATACTTATAACACCTTTGTTTAAATCTAGTATTTACTCAGCAAACTTATCTTTACTCATATATATAACAAATGTTAAACATAATTATTGTTGGGCATTTGAACTCTGTTTTTATTTCATATAAAACAATGCTGCTATTAAATGTCTTTGTAAATGGAAAAAAATAATTCCCCATCCTCCCCTCCACCAACCCTTTGGTAACCTCTAATCTTTCTTTTTTTTTTTTTTTCAAGAACAGTTTTATTCACACACCACACAATCCATTCAAAGTGCGTTCAGTGTCTCTCAGTATAATCACAGAGTTGTGCTTTCATAACCACAATTTGAGAACATTCTCATGGCTCCAAAAAGTGAAAACCCGAACCCCATGTATGCCCCAGTATTGACACTTAGCATTGTACCTTTGTTACAACTGATGAAAGAACATTACAATCTTACTGTTAAGATTGCATTAGTTGTTTTGTTTTTTTTCCCATATACCACCCTATTATTAACCCTTTGTAATAGTGACATACATTTTTTTTCTAGTTCATAAAAGAACATTTCTCTCTTTGCACTATTAACCACAGTCATCCTCCTTAAACAGGCTTCACTATGTTACACAGTCCTGTGTTTTATCCCCTAGCTTTCCTCCTAGTGACATACAGGACCTGAAACTTCCCCTTTCAACCACAATCACACCCATAATTCAGGGCCATTAATTGCACTTACAATAATGTGCTACCATCACCTCTATCCATTTCCAAACATTTATAATCAACCTTATTTTAAAATTCTGCACAAATTAAGCACCAGCTGCTCCTTCTCTACCCTTATTCTATCTCCTGGTAGCCTAGAGTCTGCTCATCATAATTAGTTCATATTAGTGAGACCATACAATATGTGTCCTTTTGTGTCTGGTTTATTTCACTCTAATCTATTTTCTGTCTCTATGAATTTGCCTATTAGAGATATTTCATGTAAGTGGAATCATGTGCTATTTGTCCTTTTGTGTTTGTCTTATTTCACTCAGTATGATATTTTCAGTATTTATCCAAAGATCCATTCTTTTTTATGGCTGAGTAATAGTCCATTGCATGTATATACCCTTTTGTTTATCCCTTCATCTGTTGATAGACACTTGGGTTGTTCCCAGCTTTGAGCTACTGTGAACATTGACGTACAATTATCCGAGTCCCTGTTTTCAATTCTTTGGGGTATATACCTAGAAGCAGAATTGCTGGGTCATATGATAATTTTGTGTTTAACTTTTTAAGGAACCATCAAACCGTTTTCCACAGCAGCTGTACGATTTTACATTCCCACCAAAATGCACAAGAGTTCCTGTTTCTCCACATTCTCACCAACAATTATTTTCCATTTTTTAATTTAGCCATCCCGTTTCATTGT
>PVKH010042877.1:0-10779 GCA_004027955.1 Chaetophractus vellerosus | reverse complement strand
GATAGTCTATAGCTGGCCTTGTGGAGAGACATAACACAGAGAGCCTCATGGTCTACAGCTGAACTTGTGGAAGAAACAGAAGCTAAACCCGGAGAGAAATGCAGCCCCAGAAGGAGAGGAACCCAAAGGCCTGAGCCCTTGCAGACGTTGGCAGCTGTCTTGCTCCAACACGTGGACTTTGGTATGAGAAGAAACGCAAGCTTTGTGGCCTGGTAACTGTAAGCGTCCACCCCAAATAAATACCCTTTATAAAGACCGACCAATTTTGGTATATTTTCAAAAGGCATGCCTGTGGCTGACCAAAACAAAAGCATATCCCATATACTTTATATATCTGTATAATTCAACTTACCAAAAGAATCATTGAACTGCCTCCACATCCTGTAAAACAAAATTGTTTTTAAAATAACATTTCTCAAAATAATAGTTTTATTTCATTAAAACCAGACTTACATTTTTGTTTAAAGATCTAATAGACATTATGCTAGCTTATTTTATCAGTACCTGTAAAAACCTAGGGAAAATATATCCAAGTAGAATAAAAAATAAATAAACAATTGGATTGGGCTTTCTTAAGAATTTTCATTTGTTAATTTTGTGTTACCATCCAAAAGTATATGAAATATGCATTGGACAAAAAGGCACAAATATAAAGACACACACTAAAAACAATAACACAGAAATATAAAACTCACTAATTTGTATCATAATTTTTCACTCTTTTCTGGTATCTTTTGTTTCTGGGTTTTCCATCAGCTCACACCTCTGGTTTTTATAGCTTTTAAGATTTCCTCTGGGATAGGGGTGATTTCGCTTATTTGTCTTAGCAAAGAGCAGTGTGGCTTGCAATGTACAAGTTGTTCTGGAGATACTTCTATTTATAGCCACATTGGGTTGCTCTGCTCTTTCAGTTACCATTCTCAATTCATCTGCTATTATTAAGGTATTTAACAAGGCTTGGCTACTAGCCCAATTACAGGTTGAAGGAATTAAGCCTTCTATTTCTCTGGGTCCTCACCATAGAGTGGGGTATTAATTTCCCAGTTATGTAATTCTGATGTGGGGAATGGAAGATGTGCATATATGACTTTTTCGGGGCCTCCCTGTTTTTCTCTTTTTATCGGTAGGGAGCAGCCCTTGCTGAATTGCGTACCCTGATCGGTATGGCAGGGGGAGGGGGAGATCATTTTTATCTCAGGTTATTTTACTACTGGTAAAGGGAGATACAGAGGAGGAGGTGGAGGTAGGAGAGCGTTCTCCTTCCCTAATCTATTGGCTCCTTGGTTATTGGGTGAAGGTGGAGTTTATAATTGCTCTTTTGGGTCCTCTGGATTTGAATCAGGGAGGACATTCTTCTTTTCTTTGCTACCCTTTACAGGTAAAATTTTATATATTCTCACTAACACCAGCTTTTGAGAGAGACAAATAAAGGATTGAATATACATTATTTGATCCCATTTCTCTTTTTTTCTGCAGAACATAAATAATTGTAACAGAATGTTCTTTTCAATAAAGCCATACTCTGTACATTTCACTCCTGATTCCAAATCATATTGAGGCCAGGCTCTGCTGCAGAGACAAACCATTTCCTGGTTTTTCATAAGCTCACAGTTAAATTATTCCATTTTTTTAAAACATAGCCCGAAGGGCTTTAGAATTAGAATTTCCCATGTTAAAGAGTTTTAGTGATTGGTAACTGATTAGGAACACTAGAACAGTACAAATGTGGTAACACACCAATGAACAATTTAAATAGACACTATTTCCTATATTTATATAATACACCAATTAACAATTCAACAGATACAACACCTACTACATTTAAGCAACCTGCCAATTAACAATCAGACATTAAACACTTAATTTTACTAATACCAATTGTTGGATTACTTCTATTTCAGGAGTATAATCAGCAGATAGATTCAGATCAGGTCCTCAAACCCCAGATAGAATGGTGCTCAGAAACTGGAAAGGTGTAGATTTCAGAGCAAGTGGGACCCAGGTCCTCAAAACAGAGGTCCACGGGACTCAAAACTCTGAATGGATTTCCCAATCAGCTTCTACCTTGGTGAGCCACTTATTTAGTCAGATGTACCAATCTGGAAGTGGAAACTTTCTCTCTTTGATACCTTAAAGTGCTAAGGAGCCTGGAGTGCCAAGATGGTAGGAAAAACCCCATTGCTGAGCTTTTAGACTACAGGGTCTAACAGCTGCAAAAGGCTCAATTATCATGCTTACAGGTGTTGCTGGGGTTTCAGAACCTTGGGCAATTGTTTCCTTATTGCTCAGGGACCCATAGTCCTACCAGAGCCACCAAATTGTTACTAAGAAAAGGTGTTTTTTTCTGCCAATGTGTTCCAAGATCCAATTCCTGACACACCAACAATTCAAAGAGAACAAAAGTTTATTTCCATGTGGCAAAGCAAGGTGATCAGATGTCTATATCTGCCTTAAATCTGTATCTCTCAGTCTGTGGCATTTAGGGTTTTTATGGATTCAAACAGGGGAAGGTGGAGGGTTACCTTTACAATAGCAAGCATAAACAATGGTGAGACCAGTCTAGAATAACCATCACAATAGTTAGTATAAACAAGGGGTGAGATTAGTTTAGGGAGTTTCAATAATTTCAGATATTAACTTTTGTATAGTCTATATTAGAAAAGTAAGTTAAAAGCATCTATATAATGATTCAGTAATCATAATACTCACATATTTGGAGTCACTGTTGTCACCAATTGTGGGTAAACTCGCTTTTCTAATACTTGTCACTTCCTATGTCCTCATCTTTGCTCCCTCAACACTGACAACTATAAAGAGCATGGGAAGGCTTTCTTATCTCCCTAGTCCATAATACTGTGTTCATCTTATTCTTTGTACTCTGTATATCTCTATATCTTCCACCTGTGCCCACCTTCCCTTTTGATAAAGCAGTGTTTATGTTTTATACTATAGTTAAACCCTTTAATCTACGCCTTTAGAAATGAAGAGGTGAAAACTAAAATTCCATGAGGAAGCTCTGATACCAAAAGGTAATCTATTGTAAAAAATTAATGTGAATAGATAATATAAAAATAAAATATTGTAACATCAAATTTGGCTAATGCAAAAGATAATGGTCTTGGGCCCGGCTAGATAGCTCAGTGGATAAAGAGCATGCTGGGATACCACATGGGAGGCCCCAGGTTCGGTTCCCGGGGACCTCTCCTAGCGGGCAGACTGCCTTGAGAATGGCAAGCCGCCATGGGTGGGCCAGAACCGCCGTGGGCAGGGCAAAAAGCTGCCACGGACAGGGCAAAAGCCACCACGGGCAGGGCAGGTCGCCCGTGAATGGAGCGCAGCCAGCCACCCGCGAACTGAAGCAAGAGCCAGCCGTGAATAGAAGCAGAAGCCGCCCACAAGTGGGGAAAGCCGCGCCTGCGCAGTGACCAAGTCTCGGCGCATTGCCGCAACGGGGGGAAGGGGAGATATGTAATAAAATAAAAAAATCTTTAAAAAAAAAAAAGATAATGGTCTTGCAATCAGAATATGTGATTTTAGGTATATGTCATCCCTTTGTATCTGGAATTTTCAATGTTTTCTCTTTTACAAAATATCAACATTTGATGAAATGATTAAATTTTGAATAATGCTAATTGACATAGAATTTTCACAATATTTGGATGATCCATGGCTTTTTATGTTCAATAGAGCAATTCTTTGCAAAACTTCAAGAATGTTATATATAACCCATAGAGCAAGTACTTAAAAATAGCAAAACTGAGGGTATGCTGGGCACAAGCTTTGCTGAAAATTCATCTTTTTAATCCCAACTGCTGAAGTCAGGGAAGAATTTATATTTGGACAGAGAGGAATCAACCAGAAATGAATGGTTTTGAAGGAATGAGAGAAAGTCATTACAGCTGAAGACTCTTCACAAAACTAATGCTTCTTTCTGTGTCGCACAAACTAGGTGTGGTAGCTTGAGATTTTTACCCCAGAAAATTGTGTTCTTAAATTGTTCCATTCCTGTGGGTGTGAACTTATTGTGAACTTTTGATTAGATTAGATTCAGGCAAGGGTCATTTGATTAGATTACTCAGGGTGGGTCTTAATCCTCTACTGGAGTGGAGTCCTTTATAAACTGGAATCCACTGAGTTGCAGAAACTGAAAGAAACCTTCAAAAGCTGAGAGAGAAGGCTTTGGTGAGACTTTCAGAAATGAAGGAGAGATAAAGACATTCCAAGATAAACAAAAGCTGAGGAAATTCATCACTGCTACATCTGCCCTACAGAAATGCTAAAGAGAGTTCTTCAGACTGAAAAGAAAAAAAACAGACAGTGGTTCAAATTAGCATAAAGAAATAATAATGTGGTAAATGTAATCATTTGGGTAAATATAAATACCAGTATTATGGTACTGTATTGTTTGGTATGAAACTCAACTTCCTACTTCCTACAGGTGCTAAAATGTAAATGTATACAGAATAATAATAAATCTATGGTTTGGGCATACACTGTAGATAGATTTAAGTCATGAAATGTATAAAAATAAAGGTGGGGGAAAAGGGGCATAGGAAAAGTACATGCGTTGTTATTGAAGTTAAGTTGTTATCAAACCAAATATGACTCTTAAGTATTTATTGTTTAAAATTTAACCCTATGGTAACCAAAAGGAATATAGAGATAAAATACATACAGATAGAAATGAGAAGGCACTCAATATGATATAAAACAAAAAAAAATCTTATAAATATACAAGAAGTGAGGGAACAAAAGGTATAAATAATAAAAAGATAAAATGTTAAAATGGCAGAAGATAATGATAGCTAGAAAATGTGCTTACTAAAAATTTCTTCATTTAAGCTGCTCTGAAAATTCTAAAACTAAATGAACTGGTTTATATTAATCTAATTTTAGAAGTTTACTCTTTGTACTTAGTTTCCTAAAAGATATTAACTAGACCTTCTCAGGCTTGCCTACAGGAACAGGTTAATGTCTCAAAGCAAAACAAGACAGTATGGTGTCAGGAACCCCTTATGGCCCAGTGAATCTACAGCTTTTCTCAGAGACAAAAAGCATGATTTTCTTGAGTGGTCAGCTGCAAAAGAAGCCATAAAGAACTTTCACCTGCTCAACAATATCTAAACTGTGGTTTATCAACTGCTGAAAACAAAAACAAAGTTGAACGTAATTTAAAAAATTCAGGACTGAAAAATTGCACATATCCTTCTCACAAGACCCCTGGTATCACTTGTTTTACTTATTCCCTACCCTTCTCCCTTGCCTATACATCCCCAGTTCCCATTCTCACTGGAGGGAAGATTCTTCCAGTTCCTTGCTTGTGCACTCACAATAAATCACCTTCACATGAGAAACGTATTTCTCCTTTGTGGCACTGGATTGGGCAGGGCCTTCTATTGGAAATAGCCATGATTAAGGTAACAATAGCTTTATAATAGCAGTAATGACTTTAAATGTAAATAGATTAAATTCTCCAGTCAAAAGTCAGAGAATGATAGAATGGAATATGATGCAACTATTTGCTCTCTGCAAGAGACTCACCTTAAATGCAAATGTACAAGTAAGTTGCTAGTGAAAGGATGGAAAAAATATATGCCATGTCAGTAATAACTAAAAAAGTATAAGAGTAGATATACTAATATCAGATAAAAGAGACTTTAATTTACATATAGTTATGATGGACAAAGATTGTAAATACATACTGATAAATGGGACAATTTCATCAAGAAGGTGTAACAATTAAATATACATACATACATACATATATATGCATGCAACTGCAAAGCCCCAAAATATATGAAGAAAATACTGACATATCTGAAGTGGGAAAGTGATGGGTCCAAATTAAAAGTAGGATATTTTAATATATCACTTTCAGTAATGGACAGAACATATTATCTGAAGGTCAAAAAGGAAATATAAGATTTGAATGATTCTCCAGGATAGATCTTATGTTAGGTCACAAAAAAGTTTCAATAAAGTGCACATTTTGACTCATATCATGTGTATGATCTGACCACTAAAGAGTGATGCTAAAAATCAAATAAGAGAGGGAGTAATGGAAATCTCAAAAATATGTGGAAAAACAAAAACAAAAACAAAAACAACTCATCCTTAAACAATGAATGGGTTTGTGAGGAAATCACAAGCAAAATTCGGAAATATATTGAGGCAAATGAAAATAAGAATACAACATACCAAAACTTATGGGATTCAGCAAAGACAGTGCTGAGAGGGAAATTTGTAGCCTACATCCTTAAATTAAAAATAAAAAAGACTTCAAATCAGAGACCTAACCTCAAAACTGGAAGAACTAGAAGAGAAGAGCAAACTAAAGAGAAAACAAGCAGAAGGAAGGAAATAAAAATTAGGGTGGAGATAAATGAAATAGAAAACAAGCACAAAAAGGAGACAATAGAGAGAATCAAAAGCCAAGAGTTGGTTCTTTGAAAAGTTGAAAAAAATTAACAACCATTTAGACTGATGAAGAAAAAAAAGAGAGGATAAAATTAAGACAAATCAGAAATTAAAAGGGGAATATTATTACCAATCCCACTGAAATAAAAATAACTTCAAGAGGATACCATGAATAACAGCAACCTACACATTGGGACAAAATATTTGGAAACCACATATCTGATAAAGGTTAATATTCAAAATACATAAAGTAATCCTGTAAACTAAAAAAGAAAAAGAAAAACAACCTAATTAAAAAATGGGCAAAAAACTTGAATGGATATCTCTCCAAAGAAGGTGTACAAATGACCAGGAAGTACATAAAAATATGCTTTATGTCATTTGCCATAAGGAAAGTGCAAATCAGAACCAAAATGAGATACCATTTCACACCCTTTAAAATAGCTGTTATTAAAATAAATGTAAAATATCAAGTGTTGGAGAGGGAGTGGAGAAATAGGAATACTCATTCATTCTTGCTGGCAGTGTAAAATGGTACATCTGCTATTGAAGACAGTTTGGTGGTTTCTCAGAAAGCTATGTATAAAATTTGGCATCCCACTACTAAGAATTTACTCAAAAGAATTGAAACCAGGGACTCAAAATATATTTGCATATAATGTATATACTGTTTACAACTGCATTATTCACAGTTGCCAAAAAAATGGAAACAACCTAAGTGTCGATCAACCTATAAATGGATAAATATAATATGTTATATCCATACATTGGAATATTATTCAGTTGTATAAAGGGGATGTCCTTATACATCTAAGTTAAGATTTAAATTGTACGGGGTTCCATTTTGTAATGATTGAATTGTTTTGATAATGGATGATGGTGATGGTAGCACAATATTGGGAAGATAACAGCACTGAAACATATATCTGAATATGATTAAAAAAGGAAATATTAGATTCTATATAAGGTAACATAATAAAATTTTAAAAATCCATAGCAATACTCTACACAAACAGTGAACGCTAATTTAAACTTTGGACTGTAGTTAACAGTACAGTTATAAAAATGTGCTATCATCAATTTTAACTAACATTCAATACTAATGTAAGGTGCTAATAAAATGGTGGTATATGGCAATGCTGTATTTTGTGCTTGATTAATTTGTAAACCCATAAGTTCTCTAGTAAATAAAAATAAAATGGAAGGCATGGAACTGAAATAAACAAAAAAAAAAACAAGCATGATTAGATCCTCTCAACTTCAGTATAACATATTACAAAAGCTGAAGAATTTAACCCATATATTTATACAGCACACTTTTTCCCATTACATAAGATGTGAGGAAATGAAGAAAATTATATATCACAGACTATGTTGTGCCAACATTTATGAACTCCACTATGAACTTCTTTTGTGCATGACAGTCACAGAGTTGAAGTTGGAGTTGGTGTTGGCACTGAACTTGATGATGGCATTGGAGTTAGAGTTGGAGTTGTAATTTGAGATGGACTTGGAGTTGGACTTGAAGTTGCTATTAGACTTACAGTTGCTAGAGCTCTTCTGTGCCATTGCTAGGTATTTCTTGATAGGGGTAAGTATCATCTTTCTCTGCTGATAGGCTTTTTTGAGGACAGAACTCCTGCCAAGCAATCAGGTTGACCAAGGCCATAAGTGAATAATTGTTTTGTGGGGTTCTCAACGACTATCTATTTTTGCTCAAAGAAATTCTCTAATGGTGAATTATTTCTGTGGGTGGGTAGGATGCCTATCCCTACTCATCAGCATTTCCTTAAGGCCTGGAACAGCATCAATTTCCTTCTGCCTGAAGGACTGCCCTTACTACCTCTTGTAATGGCAGCCTGAAGCTGATGAATTCTTTTAGCATTTGTATGCATGAAAACATCTTTGATTGGGTTTGCCTTAAAATTAACTTTTTTTGCTGTGTATGGAATTATAGCTTCATGAATTTCTTTAAAATGTATGCTTTCAGAAGATTCTCTTCTACCTCATTGCTTGCCTTGTTTCCCACAATGAGAATGATTTCATGCTTATCTTCTTCCTGTATACAACTGTATTTTTGCAAACTTCTACTATGCTGAAAAGGAAACAGAGACACAGAGTTGTTGTGTAATTTCCCAAATATTACACAGATTGGCCAGGATTCATAAAATTATACCCAAAGTGCATCTGCCATGCAAACATTTCTTTCAATTAAATTCAGAAAATATTTTCCATGCATTACCCATGCATGATGATTTCACAAGCTAATTTTGGTATTTCTCCCAATAACCTTATTTCTTTAAAGGCATTTTACTTGCTCAGGTTGGTTAAATTACATTCATAGAATCATATGATTAGTAAGAAGAAGAATTAGGAATAAATGCAGGTTATATCTTTTGGGTATAAATCATCTAGGATGCTAACATGTCCCATTCATGTAGGAGACATCCATGTTCCTACCTCTGAATTTCAACATAGACTTCTTCTCCACCCTTCAGCAATCGAGAAATTCTAAAATAAAAGTTATTGCAATGTCCTTAGGGGTGGTCAGTAAGATCGGGTAGAAAGGTAGGAAAGGAAGTTAGATGAAGTTCTTTTCTCTACCCTCTCTTTCCTGGTCAGCAGATGCAAATGGGATTTGTCTGAGGAATAAGTTCTACTTGCCTCTGGTGGTGAAACCAAAGATTCTAAACAATCTTGAGCTGGTCTGAGTCAGCATTTTCTGTCCCACAGCATCCAGAGGATAAGACACCTCAGAACACCAGTGTCTGCTGAGGTTAAATGACATCATGAAACCAGGTCACTTTGTGCTTAAATCTGAGCAATCCTAATTATTAGCTTTTGTCCTTGGCCAAATTGCCATAGATAGGAAATGAGACAGGGATTATATGAAATACAGATGATTTACTAAACTTAGCAGAGTGATTGATACAGGATATTTATTAGATCTGTAATTATATCCCTTTTATCTCCTACAACCTTTTCAGGAAATCTCAACTCCACTACCAGATATTTTAGTAGAGAGATCAAACATACATAAAAGATATCAGACGTGTAAGGATTTGTGAATCTATGTTGAATACTTCATAACTTGGACATTCTTCTCTCCTATTTTCTGCTTTTGACAAAAATCCTAACATCAGTATGATAAAGGAATTCAAGCTCCATATACGTTTCGAGACATTTCTTGCCAGAACCTAGTTCAGGTACAACATGAGTTTCTTTTCCTGTACAATGGATGACAAAAAGCAACAAAGAATTTCTTCTATGCCAGATACCATATAAGCATTATATGCATCATTACAAATAACCCTCCTATAAGAAAAATTCCTTATCATGCCCTTTTCACATATCAGAAAAGAGGCATAAAGAAGCGGTGAAACTTACCCCTGTTTGCATAGGTAATAAATAAATCATCAGTCCCCAGTTTATTTTATTGCAGTTTATTGTACTCCAAAGCTCATGGTCATAAGCATGATTCACACTTTTAATATTTGACATAAGTTGTTTAGATATATATATATTTTTAAATCTTTGTTCTTGTTAAATTTTATTGGCATTACATTCATCTTTTTACAGAAGTACTTGGCCCATACTCTAGAATTTAGACTTTTGGAAAAAAAGCAGAAAAACTCCATTAAGGAAGCTACCAAAGCAGATGCTAGGGAAGAAGCAGAACTGCCAGATTTCCTACAAAAGAAACAGGTTAATTAGTGGTGGGCAGTACTGTGGAGTTGGGTGGGAAAAAGGAGAAAAAGTTTTGCTAACCTAAGGAATATGGTAACCCTGAAAGGTGTGCCTTCTACCACAAAGATCAATCACCAGGACAGATCTGTTGGGATTTCCCTTTCTCTTTTAGGGTCGGATACTGATTTAATAGGGAATTTTAAAGTTTGGAGCAGGGGAAAAAGAAAGAAAGAAGATCTTTAATTTCTGAAACATTAGCTATTAATCCAATGCACACACCACTGTATAATGCAAATCAACCTTTTGGAAAATTTAGACACAGAAGGGAACTGGACAGTTTCCCTCCCAGAGAAATGGGAAGCTTTTTGGCTCTCCAGTCTTTGATAAAAGGCTTTCATAATTCTTGTGTCTAGAAGAATATTTCTTCTAGCTGGATTTCCGAATTCTGAGTTGCTAACACTCCATAATCCAGAAACCTTTCAACCCTTCATCTTACCTACCTGAATTACAGGTCTTAAACACATAATCCAAGATTTCCCTACACTAATTTATACACTTTTAATTGGTTGCATATATTACATGTAGTATAAGTTTCTTTTCTAAGAAGCATTGCATAATAAATGGGTACTGCATAAAGATCTGATTAGTTAAATGTAACAAGCATTAGTAGATAAA
>PVKH010042876.1:0-10778 GCA_004027955.1 Chaetophractus vellerosus | reverse complement strand
ATATAAGAACATGAACTAAAATGTGGACCTTGATGCGGACCAATGACTATGTTGGGGGAACCACATTTCACTATCTGTTTGTCAGTTATGTTGGAGCTGTCATCCACATACAAAAAGGTTTTTGTAAGGAGGGGAATGGAGGAGGAGTTTGAATACATGAGATTGTCTGGTAGTCTGTGTGTGACTCAACTGTGACTTAAAATTTCTTTGAAAATTAAATGTAAAAAGGTGGGATGCTTGAGAGTGAGAAGAGAATGATGCCACAAAACAGACTGGACACCAGATATAGCACCAACAAGGCAAATGGGGCAAAAATTTTTGTATACATGTAGTTATTATTATTTTTCCCTTTTTTCTTATTTAATTTTTTTCTTTTCATTTTTTTTTCACATAGTTTGAAGAGTCCAGTCTGCTGGCAATGTCTAGTTTTCTTTCTCTTTTTTTTTTAATAAATTTTATTTTATTTTATTTTATTTCTCTTATTTTTAATCTTTTAAATTTTTTCTAACTGTTTTTTATTCTTTAAGTTCTCCTATGTTTTGACTCTTGCATTTAAATATTGTTAGGGATAGTTCACACTGGGGGATGAACTGGTGAGCCAGGACACTCTATGTCATGAATCTATGAATCCTGTCACTGGGGGAGTTGAGCCCGAGGTTGTTGTGGGCCCAGGGGTGGTGGGGAGGGATGTGGTGGATCGAATATAGGCTGTTTGGTGGCTCGTCGAAGTGTTTTCCATTACCTTGTGGTGGTGGATACAGGACAAGATGACAATCATCAAAAATTACAAAAGTGTATGAGCTAAAATGTGGACCTTGATGTGGACCAATGACAATGTTGAGGAATTATGTTTCACTATCTGTTTGTCAGTTATGTTGGGGCTGCCATTCACATAAAAGAACAATTTCAGTATGGGGAGAAATGGAGGAGGGGGTTGAGTAGAAAAGAATGTCTTGTATTTTGTTCGTGGCTTTGCTGTAACCCAAAGATTCTTTTAAAATTAAATGATAAAGGGAGGGTTGCTTGGTAGTGATAAGAGGAAGGTGTCATGAAATAGACTGGACACCAAATATTTCACCGACAAGGCACAGTTTGGGAATTAGGAAAAAAAAAGTATACATATATAAATATATCATTATATATTTTTATTTTTAATTATTTTTTTACATTTTTTGAATAGCCCAATCACTTAATAAAATCTTGTTTTCCTTTTTATATTTTTTATTTCTATTTTTAATTTTCTAAAATTATTTTGTATTATCAAGTTCACCTATATTTTAACTCTTACATTTAAATACTATCATTATTTCACTTTCCTATTCATTACAATTGGCTACTGTGGTGGCTTCACATGTAAAGGGTTATGGATCACAGAAGGGTCACAATGTGGATGGGAGAGGAGCATTGGAGGGGGGGTGGCAAGTTTGGGGGTGCAGGGGAGGAAGTCCACCTGAACATACATAAAAGTCATACATAATTGTTCAAAGGCTCATGGGACATGGTCATGGGGTGAAGTATTAATCACTAAGTGGGAGAACACTGAACTCCCATCCTGGAGATCTCTGTCATATTTCCTAGATGACTAGCAACATCCCCCTGAGTACAGGGGCAGTGTCTGGAAAGGGAGGATGATCCATTGATGGGCCCCTGTTATTGATGACTAGCCTTATGAGTTATTGCTTTTCAAATTGAAATAGCCTAGTGTTATGGGATGCCTAAGAGTTGCATCTGGAGAACCTCCTTGTTGCTCAATGTGGCCTCTCTCTAAGCCAAACTCAGAATATGAATACATTACCTTCCTCCCAGCATGGGACATGACTCCCGGGGATGAGCCTCCCTGGCAATAAGGGATTACTAACAAATGCCAAGAGGCAGTACAACTGGGAAAAGACTTCAAATAAAAGGAGAAAACAGTAAAGACAAATGAGTTCATAGGGCTAAGAGACTTCAAAGTGAGTCAGGAGGGCAACCCAGAGGTAACACTTATGCAAATCCCAGTAGGAACTCCTAGACTTCCAATATGGATATCAACCCAAACAGAGGGCCTCCTGCGGGCTTTGGAGATATCCAGGTCCTATACCTGGACAGATAATACCAGATTTTGGTGCCTTACTTGTGGGCCCTAATTTGGAATCCTTGCTCCTGAGAGTGACAGAATCTGACCAAAATATGTCTTCACTGCACATGGTCCAAATGTCTCTTCTATTCAAACATATATTTGATGCCAGAGTTTTAGGTGTACTTCCACAGACTGGAGACTACAGGCTGACCAATGCCAACCAGGTCCAGAAACTCTGTGCATCTGCAACTCCTATGCTACAACTCAATGGACTCAACGAGGACACCTAGTCGGGAGTTGATGATGGAAGACGGCTATGCAGGGGAATCCAGAGAGCCTGCAGTTGCAGGCAGGATAGTCCCTTCCATTTTATCCATGGGATATAAGCCCCCACTCACTTGGTGGTGGAGGGGACACCACCGTTCCAGACTCCTTGGGATTGGGGGAAGAACTATGTACTAGAATGGACTTGTTGGAGTCCTGCTATAGACTTGTGATATACACAATGGAAGAAATTGTAAAATTATGTGGAGCCAGTGTCACTGGACACATTGGGAGCAGGGTGAGGGAAGAGCAATTGTAATGTGGGTTTTTTTTTGGGGGGGGTACCTGGGAATTGTCATGAATGATGCTGCAATGGAGGATGTAGGCCATTTTGTATCATCATGTATCATTCAGAACTGCATGGGAGAGAGGGTCATCTACAGCCTGAACTGTGATCTCTGCTTGATGGCAAAGCCCCAAAATATGTATATCTATCAGAGGCGTTATGCCACATTGAGGGATGCGTATGTGGGGGTTTGTGGGAGGGCTGGGGGTATGGCACATGGGTTCTCCTGGAATCTCTGTGTAACATTTATGTAATCAAAGTATCCTAAAAAATCTATATAGATATATAAAAAATAAATAAAAAATTTAAATAAAAAAAAAGAGTAGTATGTATGGTATAATGTTTTCTTCTAGATAAATGTGCCAGTAATGAAAAATAACTCTAACAATGTTATGATCATTCTAATTATACAATATACATGTGCATATATATAAATTTATGTACTCTATAATTTCCAAATATTTACACTTGCCTAATTTTTAATTGGCAGAGCAAAATAAGATTTTTTCAGGCATATTTTGCAAACTACTATTTATTATGAATTTCTAAAATAATTGATATTTTTAAAATGCCAGACATTTCCTATAAGGAAAAAGCAGTTTTGAACTCATTCATACTTAGTATCACCTCTGATATCTCAACAGTTTACAACACTTGCTTTCTGTTATGGAAAGAAGGAATAACACAAATATGCCTGACTTCATCCTTATTGGCTTGACAGACTCTAAAGTGATGAAGCTTTGTTTTTTTATGAAATTTCTCCTGATATATCTGATTACCATGTTGGGAAATGCAGTGATGATACTGATAATTCACATGGATCTCCAGCTTCACACCCCCATGTACTTTTTCTTCAGTCACCTGTCATTCCTTGACCTCAGTTGCTCAACGATCATCATACCTAAAACCTTAGAGAACGTAGTGAATTCCAACAAGTGTATTTCATTCATGGGCTGCTTCACACATAACTTTTTCCCTCTTTTCTGTTATTGAATTTTTCCTTCCCTCGTCAATGGCCTATGACCACTAAGTAGCTGTCTGTAACCCTATTCACTATCTAGTTTTTACATCCAGAACACTCTGTCACACCCTCATCACTGGGTCCTATATGATTAGTTTTATTGAATCTTTATTCAAACTTCTTTTCATGAACAGTTTGCATTTTTGTGACTCCAATGTAATCTATCATTTTTTACTGTGAGGTAACTCTAATTTTAATCATGTCCTGCACTGACACTGGTGACATTGAAAACATGATATTTATTTGTGGTAGTTTAGATGTAATGGTAACTCTTAGCACAATCTCTGTGTCTTACATATTTATTTTGTCTACTGTACTGAAAATTAATTCCTCTTCAGGAAAGCACAAGGCCTTCTCTACTTGGGCATCCGATCTCCTGGGAGTCACAATCTATTATATCACTACGTGTTTTACTTATTTAAAACCAAAGAAGTCCTACTCCTTGGGAGAAGATCAAGTGGCCTCTGTCTTTTATACTATGGTGATCCCCATACTGAATCCACTCATTTAGAGTCTTAGGAAGAAAGAGGTGAAAAATGCTCTCAGAATCATGCATAAGAGAGAGGTTTCTAAGAAACAGAAGTGACAGAAATGCTGAATATTTAGGTGGATCTTTTCTTTTTTTCTATTTGGTTATTTACTTGATTTCTTTTAATATACACAAGCATCCTTTAATTAGTTTGCATTTACTTTGAACCTTTCTCTATCAGACCATGCATTCTTGGGAACATATCCAAGAATATGTTTTCAGAAGTCTTCATAGTAATTTGAATCCATGAAAAATATTTTAATCCTGTGCTTTCGATATAAGTGATTTTCTGGACTACTAATGTGAACTAGAGAAACCGTGTTGTTAGTCTTCAAATTATATTATAAAAATTTCCATGTGTTTTATTCAGCCACAGTTGTGCCTTTTGAAATCCACCAAAGATTGGTCAGTCTTTATAAAGGGTATTTATTTGGGGTAGACACTTACAGTTACCAGGCCACAAAGCATAAGTTTCTTCTCATACCAAAGTCCACGTGTTGGAGCAAGATGGCTGCCGATGTCTGCAAAGGCTCAGGCCTTTGGGTTCCTCTCCTGCTGGGGCTGTGTTTCTCTCCAGGCATAGCTTCTGTTTCCTCCACAAGTTCAGCTGTGGACCATGAGGTTCTCTACACTTTTGTGCCTCTCCACAAGGCCAGCTGTAGACTATCGGGTGAACAGCTCACTTATCTTCTCCTGGAGCACTTCTCTCCAACATCAGAACTGCTTCTCAAATCTCTGCCACTCAAATCTGCTGCCTAACCTTTATACTTGAGACCACACCCACCAAGGGTTGGAGCTCAACATCCCACTGACATGGCAGTTAATGCCCTAATCATAACCTAATCATGCCCAGATTAACAGATCAGTTTACAAGCACAAATCAATATATATTTTTGGAATTCATAATTACATAAAACTGCCAAACCATTACACCATGCATATTCCAATTTCAAAGAATATTATTATGAAGAGCTCTTTCAGAAATTTGTTCAATTTATTTTGTTGGGGAGCAATTCAGCATAGTCTTAAAATGTAATTTCTTTGGAGTAGAAAATCAAGGGTTTAGTTTCCAAATCTGTCTGCTGTTCAGCTGTACATTCCTTAATAAGTCACTGAAAGTTGAAACCTAGATCCTCAACTAAATAGAAAAATAATTCTATATCCATAGAGTTATTTTGAAGATGCAATCATATAAAAAGTGGAATTTAATGCAATACTAAAAAATTTTGATCATGACAATTAGAATGCTTTCTACCCTACAAAGTTTTGAATACGCAATAGCTTTATTTATGAGAATTTTTGCTGATGTTTTACAAATATTTTTGGCTAATCTTATTAATAAAGAAATCACATGCTAAAGGAAGAAAAATAGCACTATAATATTTGGTCTTAGAACAACATAAAATATAGTGATAGAATTATTTTATAGTAAAAGTGTATGAGAACGCTGAAGAAAATCTGGAAAATATTTTGAATTATTAAATAACATAGAATTATCCTAGTCATTTTTGAGAGCTTTGTTCATGGTGTTCTAGACAAATCTTGTATATGAAATGTACCAAAGCATTTCCATTATTCCAAATAAAAATCTTAAACATTTTAAGCATTAACTAATATTCCTTCTAAAAGTATCTTTATATATTCTGGATTTGCAGTTTTAATTTTGTTGTTAGTCAATATATATTTAAGAAAGTATGCTTTCTTCATGTTCTTATATTTATTATTTTTATTTAAATTTAAGCAATTTTTGTTAGATATATTTTTGCCTTTAAGTGATATGTATTCTTTTAATTTATATTAATGTTTTAGTTGTGGAATTATATTTGCTCATTTTCTTCAATGATTTATCATATATTAAAGTTCAAACTCTTTTATACAATTAAATTTGTAAGGAATTCTCACAAATTCATCACTGTAATAATTTATTCAAATAATTAAAATCTCTTTTATCGTCTACATCCTTAATTGCTATCAAATTTTTAACTTATATGTAATATTAATATAAATTACTATATTAATATTTATTTTTCTCTGTATTGTATGTTGTCCCTTTGTTTTGTTTACAATTATCTCTTTGATAAATATTTATTTGTTAATGCTATACATTTTAAATTAATCTCTATTCTTATAGATGCATTGTGGCTTCTCTTATACTTATAGGCCCTTGACATTTTCAGGTCTTTTCATGAACTGTGTTGGCCATTCTTTGATTTATAAACATTTCTGTAATTTAGAAAATGTATCATTTTGGTTTTTGTTGGCAATGATGGTCAACAGTTTCTCTAACATTACAGACACTAATAAATTCAGGAATTGCTTATGCCTTAATTAAATTCAGACTAATCTCTTATCATGTCACTTCTCTTCACAAACCTACAATTTAATATGACAACACATACGTGTCATTTTTTCTACAAAATTATACTACTCATCATAGTTGAAAACACATAATATATAAATTTATTTTATTAGAAGTATTAACAAATGTAGGAATTTTTGAAAGGGGTATATTGCTGGTAGACTTCATTAATTTTGGAGACAGCTACTACATGTTCTTAAATATATATGTATAGACCTATTTTGGAAAGAAAGAACTCTGTGAAGGAAAGATATTTTTTCAGGTGATTTTGTTAGACTTGGATAAGCACCTTTATTAATCAGATACAGGCTGTTTGGTGTAAGAAAGCATTTCAGAAACAGAGTGGTCTAACAAAAGAAAAAAGTATACTCCCTGTTTTTGAACATTCAGACTTCAGCCACTCATCTTGGTGGAAGACTTTTTCACTTGAGGTAATCCTGGGACACAGAATTCTGTTATGTGGTTGCTCTGCTATCTCCCACTTCTGCAGGATTGTAGAGGTTTCACACAGCCCCCTATCCACACTCTAGTCTGAAGAAAAGGTGAAATTTTTACAGTTTAAAAACAAGTTAAGATTTTTAGGCATTTGTAAGATTTTAAAGGAAAAATTCAATTTCATTAAGAGAAATAAGACTAAAGAGAGTATCCATTTCTGTTTTAACAAATAAATAAAAGTTTTTTATAACATTTTGTTATATCCTTTTAATATTCATAGGTGATTATGGTGATTTCTTTGCCTTAATCCCTTATATTTGTAATTTTTGTTGTCTGTCTTTTTAGGGTTGCTGTAGGTATTATTCTATTCATATTTAATTCATCACTGTCTACCTAAAATAATATACCACGTAATTTACAATATTAAAACTGTAAAGTAGTCTAGATTATATTCATCTTTCTTATTATTTTTGCCATAAATTGTACATTTCTATATGGTTTAAATACAGCAGTTCATCAGTGTAGTTTTGCTTTCGGCAGTTATTTTTAAAGCCATTAAAATTTTAAAAATCAATATTTGATAGGTTTACCTACTCTTTTTTTTTTTCATTTTCAGTGTCAGTTAAGTCTATGTTATGTGTCCCTCTATTTTGATGATCTGGCCTGGATAATTTTTAAAGCACAAGTCTTTGGCAAAAAAAAAAAAAAAAAAAAAAAAAAGGATTTCCCTGTGTATGTTTCAGTTTCTGTGTTAATATTTAGAGAATCTCAGGTTTGTTCTGATTTTGAAAAGTTGTTTTCAGTGGGTATTGAATGAGCTACCTTTCATTACTTTAAGTATATTATTACATTTCCTTCTTTTGTCTTGGAACATAATTGATAGCAAGTCTTTTAAATAATTATGCTTTTTCTACTATATATGATATGTATTTTCCTGGGAATGCCTTTGCAACTGTATACTTATATTTATTTTTTAACAGTAAGTCTGATGAATCTAGATGTGTTTTATGGTTGACTGGGCCTTTTTTGTCTTTCTCATTTCTGGTGTTTCACTTATGTTTGTGGCACAATGAATTGATGTTTTTCCTTATTTTTGGAAATTTCTTGGCCATTATGTCCTTATGTATTTCTTCTGCTCCATTCCCCCTCTCTCTTGTTGTAGATCTCTAACTAAATATAAACTACATTGTTTAATTTTTTCCCAAAGGTCTTGGATAATTGTGTTCCCATTCTAGTTCTCTTCATTTTTAAACAGTCTTTCTGTTTAATTACTATCTATTAGCTTATCTTCATGTTTACTCTTTCTTTCCTCAGGTATACTGAATC
The DNA here is from genome assembly GCA_004027955.1 of Chaetophractus vellerosus. Taxonomy (NCBI): domain Eukaryota; kingdom Metazoa; phylum Chordata; class Mammalia; order Cingulata; family Chlamyphoridae; genus Chaetophractus; species Chaetophractus vellerosus. Next base: position 2,439 of record PVKH010042876.1, on the reverse strand, counting down.
TACTGATGAACCTATTGAAGGAATACTTTGTTTGTGATATTGTTTTGTGCTTTTAAAATGTTTATTTCTAGCACTTCATTGGACCCTAACTTATCCTGTCCTCTCTCTGATGAAATTTCTCATGTATCTATGCATGCTGTTTACTCCCTCCACTAGTTCTTTTAAGCAAGTATTTGTCAATGATCTTTAGCCAAAACCAGTAGAAACATCTGTGATTCTAAAGTTGCCTTTAATTTTCTAAGCAATGATGATGAACACACATAATAGTGGAATTTATTTCAAGAATACTTTAAGTATAATACCTTGAAAGGAAATCCATTTCTTATTTTTTTTCTTTCTTCAGAATATTCCTTTCCATTACTACTGCAAACTTCTAAAGGATTAAAAAGTCATATGGATTGTCAAGTTTTTAGATTTCCACAAACAATGAAATGAACAATTATTTAGCTATTAAAGGATAATATAATACTAAGCATTTAAAGAAGAAATTTGAGGGCCCGGCTAGATAGCTCAGTGGATAAAGAGCACGCTGGGATACCACATGGGAGGCCCCGGGTTCGGTTCCTGGGGACCTCTCCTAGTGGGCAGACCACCTTGAGAATGGCAAGCTGCCATGGGTGGGCCAGAGCCGCCGTGGGCAGGGCAAAAAGCTGCCATGGACAGGGCAAAAGCCACCACGGGCAGGGCAGGTCGCCTGTGAATGGATCACAGCCAGCCACCCATGAACTGGAGCCAGCCGTGAATAGAAGCAGAAGCCGCCCACAAGCGGGGAAAAGCCGCGCCTGCGCAGTGACCAAGTCTCGGCACGTTGCCGCAACGGGGGGTAAGGGGAGATATGTAATAAAATAAATAAATCTTAAAAAAAAATAAAAAAATAAAGAAGAAATTTGAAAGAAATATAAACTGTCATATAAATCTTCAGTGAAACTATTATGTACCTTAAAAATAAATATCTTGATAAGTTTTGTTCAGCAAAACCCAAGATAGTCCAATGGAACTGGAAAATTTTACAGATTAGCTCCTGAAATAATACAATACAGTTGGGAAACTTACTTTACTCTATAGATGAAGGCAGAAAAATACTGTTGCATGATAGGAAACTGAAAAATGGAAAAGATTTTATAAAGCCCTGGAAAATCCACATGCATTTTTCAGAATGCAATATATTTGGCAAATATCACATTATATCTATAGGAAAAAATGGAGCATTCAACACATACTGGTAAGTGAAGTATATAGACTACATTATTTTAGTTGAGCAGAATAAAATGTACAAAAGATGAGAAGTTCATTGTTGTTTGCATTTAAAGAAGAATAAAAACAAACAAAAAGTGCATTTAGTTTAAATATATGAACTCAATCTATAGCAATCAGAGAATTATATCTAGGCTACTTGTTGTCACTAGGCAGCCACAGACTGTGTACACTGTGGCCTGGTGCTACCAGATTGCTCTGGGAGGGTCAGAAAGGTCTCCTTGAAAAAGGCTACACCCTTTGTACAAGAATGCTTCTCACCCCCAGCATAGCAACAGACTGAAAGAAGCAATCATTACAAGTAAAGAAGAGCAGGGAAGTACCAGGCCAGCCACCAAAACCTCAGAAAACTGGGTAACTCAGACTCTATCACTGGAGGGGTCAGCTCTGCCATGAGTGCTGACGCTAACCAAAGAATCCACACCTCTGAACTTGTCACCAGAAGATCCATGGCAATCTACATGAGCTGTTTCAGGGAGTGGGCCTCCTGAAGGACAGAGCTATGGAAAAGCTAGAAAGACAGCACTACAACTTTCAAGACACCTTTAAAAGAATGTTTTCCAATTCCTTATGATGAAAAGAATAGAAGGAGCATTTCTTTAACTCCAAAAAAGTTTCACTCATTATATTAATATGCAATTTAATATATTTGCAAATGTTATAATACAGTGGGCCTTCCAAGATTTTGCTATTATGAGGAAGCTTGTGTCCCAGTTTTTCTTAGGTGCCACATCACTCTGAGTTCTTTCATGTGACTCCTTAAGTGTTCAGGATGGTCATAGTAACTGGGGAGGCTGGCCTTGAATATTTTGGGGTTTAGTTGCCACCCTAGAATGAGAAGGAGTTGCATTTCCCCCTTTTATATGTATATGGAAACAGACAGGCAGAATTCCAGTCTTGGAAGCATCAAGTTGGTTTCCCTGTGTTGTATTTCTCCCATTACTAGGTATTACACTGAGTCAGAATGTTAAGGGATTGAGTGATCCAGTAGCATGAGGTAAGGGAGGTCTTCCCACACTATTGTTTAGCAGTCAGCATCTAACTTCCACCCCCAGATGACTGGCACATTGTTTGTGATTCTCTCCACCTCTGGCAAAGATTTGGTAATGGATCAACTAGGTACTCCTTGCTGTTTAATGGACAAATATCACCTCCTCCCATCTCACCCTTCCATCCCTGGCTCAT
>PVKH010042875.1:0-10398 GCA_004027955.1 Chaetophractus vellerosus | reverse complement strand
GCTACAGCTGGCCCCCAAAATATATTTTTAATTTTGACTACTATAAAATGTTAACAATGCAATCAGGGAAATGAACATTCTCATGTATTGTTAGATGAAAGGTAAATGCATATTAAATTATGTTCAAGCCTCAGGCTTCCCATTGTCCCTCTTGTGGAGACACTATGAATACTACTAGCACTTTTCATGTGTACATGTGTCATTGACTACTGTCACATAGAGAGCAGATAGCAGAGCCAAAATTTCATCATATGTAGCCCATCACAGTACCGGTGTTCTTGGCCATGTTTGAGAGTCACACTATATTTAGTAAAGCACATAAGGTTTGAGCTTAACATTTCTGTACTAATAAGAACATTTTAGGGGCCAGCTCGATAGCCCAGTGGATAGGGCACCGGCATACCACATGGGAGGCCCCAGGTTCAATTCCTGGGGACCTCTCCTAGCAGGCAGACTGCCTTGAGAATGGCATATATTTTGGTTTTGATTCATCTTGAGTTAATTTTTGTATAAGGTATGAGATAAGGGTCCTCTTTCCTTTTTTTGCTGTGGATATCCAGATTTATCAGTACCATTTGTTGAATGGAGAGTTCTGCCCATGCTGAGTGAGTTTGACATGCTAGTCAAAAATCACTTGACCAAAGATGTGAGGGTCTGTTTCTGAACAATCAATTCAGTTCCATTGGTCTATGTGTCTGTCTTTATGCCAGTACCATGCTGTTTTTACCACTGTAGCTAGGTACTATGACATAAAGTCTGGAAATGAGAGTCCTCCAACTTTGTTTTTCCTTTTTAAGATGTTTCTGTCTATTCAGCACCCCTAAACCTTCCAAATAATTTTGATAATCTTGTTTTCCACTTATTTAAAAATGCTGGTGAGATTTTTATTGGGATTACATTGAATCTGTATTTCAATTTGAGCAGAATTGACATCTTAATGATACTTAGTCTTCCAGTCTGTGAGCCCTGAATGCTTTCCAATTTTTTAGGTCTTGTTTTGATTTCTTTTAACAATAAGTTGAAGTTTTCTGAATACAAGTACTTTACATCATTGGTTAAGTTTATTCCTGAATATTTGGGTTTTATCAGTAATATTTTATTTCTCCACTCTTTTGAAACTTTTAGTTACTTTTATTGATATTATCTTCATTTCTAGACCCTGTTCCATGCTGCTGTCTCCTGTCTTTTATTTTCAGGCTGTAGCACACCCTTTGGTATTTTCTGCAAAGCAGGTCTCTTGGTTATAAACTCTCAGTTTCTGTTCTTCTTTGAATATTCTAAACTCGCCATCATTTTTGAAAGAAAATATTGCCAGATATAAGACTCTTGCCTCTAAGTTTTCCTCTTGCAGTATCTTAAATATATAATACAATGGTCTTCTTGTATCTATGGTTTCTGGTGAGAAATCAGCATTTAATTTAATTAGGTATCTCTTATATGTTATGCTTTTGCTTTTCTCTTGCTCCTCAGAATTCTCTTTTTGTCTTTGGCATTTGACATTCTGATTAGTATGTGTTTTGAAGTTGTTCTATTCAAATTTTTTCAGATGGGAGTACATCATGCTTCTTGGACATGAATATCTATGCCTTTCAAAATGTTTGGGAAATTTTCTACCATTATTTCTTCAAATATTCCTTCTGTCCCTTTTTCCTTCTCTTCTCCTTCTGGGACACCCATGACATGTACGTTTACATGTCTCTTGCTGTCATTTAGTTTCCTGAGACCTTGTTCAAAATTTTTCCAATCTTTTCTTCATCTGTTCTTTTGTATGTTCACTTTCAGAGGCCATTTCTTCAAGCTCACCAATCATTTCTTCTGCCTCCTCAAATCTGCTATTATACTATTCCAGTGTATTTTTAATTTCATTTATTACACCTTTTATTCCCATAAGTTCTGATATTGTTCTATGTATTCTTTCAAATTCTTCTTTAGGCTCATCCAACATCTTCTTAATATCCTTAATTATTTAGCCATCTCATTTAATTTATTAAGGAGATTTGTTTGAACATCTATGATTAGATCTCTGAACTCCTTTATGTCATCTGGAGGCCTATCTTCTTCCTTTACATGGGCCATATCTTCTTGTTTCTTGGTGTGGATTGTAATTTTTTTGTTGGTGTCTTGGCATCTGGCTTACTAGAGTATCTATTCTGGGTGCAGTTTTTTCTCTTTAGTTTAGGACTTCCTGCCCTTTCTCCCTTGCTGGTTGTATAGCAGGAGCCAAAGATGTAGTTGGTGCTATAAGCTGTGAGGCTTAAGCTGCCTTCATTTCCCCAAGGACCAATAAAGCTTCTTCCAACTTTCTCCTTTGCCAGGGATAGGGACAGAGCCACAGCTGTGTGGAATAATGCAACTCATGCAGGTCTAGACTGTAGCTGCACAGAGAGACTGATGAAACTTCACACCTCTTTCTCCCCTGCCTGGGGTGGGGATGGAGCTGCAGGTGTGGGCAGCAATCTATGTAGTGCAAGTCCAAGATGACTGCAGTTGCCCCAGTAGACTGCTGATTATTCAGTCTGTGACAGACAAATGTACATGAAGTTATCTGGATAGGTTGTGCAGGGCCCCCCAGATTCCTGTCTGCTAGAGGTGTGGCTGAAGCCTAGGTCAAGGCTGCAGGCCAATCTGGGTGAAAGAAACTAGTGTGTACTGTCACTATGATTTTCAGTCAGTCCAGCTTTCCCTCATGGTGGGGGTGGGGTCAAAATGGTGGCTACTGACCTCTTTCTGACTTGGACAGTTTCAAACTCTAGCTGTTCTTACGTTTATACTTTAGCCAGCTGAATTTACTAATCAATAGCTATAATTAGTGGCCAACCATCTCTTCCTCCCCTGTTTTTGGAAAGTGTAGCTTCCAATTCCTGCCACAGAATAGTTCCTTGGGTGGCTTGTGCTGCCAAAGTAGGATGAACACTGGCCTCCATGGTGTGGCCTGTAGTTTCCCAGAGAGGCTGACACAGTTACCCCTAGCTTCCTCCCTGCCCTAGGTGGGCCAAGTGCTTAGGCTAGACCTTCCATCTGCTCTAGATGGAAAGAAGCCTGTCCCTATCAACACTGTGGCTTTCAGTCAGTCACACTTCCCCTTGTGTCAGGCATGGAGTTATGATGGTGGCTACTGGCCTTTTTTTGACTTGGATCATTTCAAACTTTAGCTATTCTTAGGATTATACTTTAGTGTGCCAAATTTACTAATCAGTAGCTAAAGTTGTTGCCTAACTGTTTCTTCCTCCCTGATTTTTGTGAAGTGGAGCTTCCAATTCCAGCCATGAAATAGCTCCCAAGGTGGCTTGTGCCTACAGTAGAATGCTCTACTTATGAATCTCCTCCTTCCATTCTTTAAAGGATATTGCAGGATGACCTTCTGGTCTCCTGGAGCCCCAAACAAGTGCATTTAATAGTTCTGAGTGATTACTAACTGCTCTGTAGCATGAATTGAATCTAGGAGCTCCTTACTCTTCTGCCATCTTGCTGGTTGTTCTAGATGTGTTTATAAGAAGGATTATTGAGTTACATTTACATTTTTAAAACCATATAGTTAAAAATAGTTATCTGATTTCATTTTCCATTTGACCAAATACATTTTGAACTTAGATTCTGAAGGCTTTTTTTTTTCTGGTCTGCAGACATAAGGTCTAAAAAGCACCAACACCAATTATACACTTTTCTAGAGACCAAGATTTCTCAGATAATCTGGCAAACAAAATATGAGATTCCATCAGGATTACGCAGTTTGGTATGTTGAAAGTATAACATCAAGTGTTAAAAATGACTTTATACATTTAAATTTTATGTTCTACTGAAATTTTTCATGCTAGATAGTTGAAGAGTTATTGCTTTAGGCATAACACAACAATCTAAGGAACTTATGGTTTGGTAATATTTCCTAAAATTTGTTTAAACTTCATGATTTAGATGTATTGGATTTCTTTTATAATCATTTTTGCAGCCTCCTTCAAGTGCACAGAAGCAGCTTGATCATCCAAAATATATATGGTTATCAGGAAATATAAAAATTTAAAGTTTATCAAAGTTGACATTATCATGATTGTCTTATTACTACCTGCAACTGTGGTGGAAGTGGATCTCTTTTTATTCCAAAATTGTGCTTTCATCCCCACTCCTTCTTTAAGTTTTCCTTAAAAGTAACATTATTCAAGAAAAAAATTCTATGAAACAAATCCTGGGAGAATAAAAAAACGCAGGAGCCTATATATACCTTAAAACTGTAGAATGTCTGAATATCAATATTTTTCTTTGTAAGACAATAGTTTCTCCAGTTCAGAGATAGGGCCCACTAGAAAAAAGAAGTCTTGTTCATAATAATAATCATTCTGGTATGAAATAGCTGGTTAACCTGCTGATTATTCTGAATCTTACCAGAAACATTTGTAGCTCCTTGAAATGTTTTCCACAATGCATGTCAGTATATCTTATGCAAGTAGTCTCATATATACTATTTAAATAATTTGTTTTATTCAATTAATAATTTCAGAAAATTGTTATTATTTTTCTGCATAATCATATTCTTGATTTGGGCTATTTCTGAGCTGATTACATTACCCAGATTTTATTTGAATATTTACACATCAAGAATATGGATGTATGTGTTTGAAATTTATTTGATTTGGAACCTTTCCAGGATTCCTATGAAATAGGTGAAAAGGACCCCCTTGCTGGAGTGAGAAAATGGTCACGTCAATGAATTAGAATGACTCTGGAAGAATCACATGAATTATTTATCTGGGTATGAATGATTACTACTTATTAATGTTAACTTTAATGTTTTTCCTTATGCTTAACATATAGTAATATTCAACAATAATTTTGGAATGTGCAAGTTTGAAAAATATGTAACATATTTCAAAATATTATACACAATGAGCATTTTATGCAACCATTTAAAATATTTGGTAAAATGAACATATTTAACACACATAAATCACTATGATAAATATGTTCTATAACACATTGAAAGTAAATATGTAACATTATATCAAATTTTTGTTGAAGACATTCTATAAATGAGAAATTTGTAAGGACACAATCCAAAAATATGTGTGGATGATGACATGAACTAAGAAAGGCTATATTAGGAAAACAATACTTTTGAATTCCTTAGTTTGTAATGTTTTTTAGGAAGAAATATGTGGCTTTAAGTCCATGTACCTATTGATTCTAAACTAGTTCTCAATCTACCAAAGATTTCAAGGATTGTTTTTTTTAAACATATTTTGTGTGTATATTAATTCAGATTGTTCCCCTCACATTTAAGAGTTATACAAATTGCAATGGATTTGTATTATAATGACACTACTTTGGATATAGAATTTGTTCTGAATAAAGTACCATAAAAGCTGACATTTTTCTACACATTATTTTCTACTCAAGCTCTCACTTGGAAAAGAAATAAAAGAAAGACAAATTTAGCATTATAAACCTTATAGGAACATAAAGTATATTTCATACACTAAGAATGTGTGGGGAATTGAACATAATTATTACTATAATTCATGAAAAACAGTCAGAGTTGAATGAAATGGTGATTTACTACATGCTCTTTGCAAGTCAACTTTTGTGTAGATTCTGATTAGTTCTAACACATTTAGAGCCTATTCTTGGAAAGTTATAAAATACGATAATTTTTATTGCAACTCAATTTATTAAAAGAATCTGAGTAATGTACAATTTGAATATTTTACTTGGCTGAGGGAAAATGTATGAAGGTATGTAATACTTCAAAATCTTATGGTTAAAACCCCAGCATTGCTGGAAGCCAAGAAAATTATGAAACCACACAATAATCAAGCACCACTGTTACTGTTTTGGAGTTTCATTTCTTAAATTTCTCCAAATGTAGAATATAATTTGAAATTGTTTCAGTTCTGCTTTTTTATTAATGATATATGTGTATGTATAATCTGTAACTATCTAATTTTCCCATCAACTGTTTGAATATGTTAATTTTATCCATGAGATGATATATTTAGGTCCTTTTTTCCTGTGCTCATTCTAAATTGCTATATAATGCAAATTATGAATTTCCCATTTTTTCAGTCAGTTCATTTTTTAAAGTTAGCTTAAGTTAAATGGAATGGCAGGCTACAATCCTCCTCCATAAACTGCAGGAAGTTTGGCAGGTTTACCTGGAAGAAAAGAAGCCACAGGACAATGGGGACAATTGGACAGGGCAGATAGAGAATGGGGACCAGTTGGCTATGGGAAAGGGAAGCCATGAAAAGATAAGACACACAAGCCATCACACAGCTCAGAGGGAGAGGGAAGTTGGATAAGCTTTATTTTTAACATTAGAAATATTATATGATTTTCTTAATTGCTCTAAGAATGTCTTCTATGTTTTTGTTCAATTATATAATTTTATGAATGTGATTTTTGAAGTGTAAACAACAATAAATTATTTTAATAAATCATAGATGATTAAATGAGAATTCAAATAGATTAGAAAATGTGACCAGAATTCTTATATTTATTTTGTAACATATTTTTCTTTTTACTATATATTTATTATTATTTATATATGTTAAATTACAACACATATTTTCTATTTGCTCCTAAGTTTATAATATTCTTTCTTTTTTCCTATTCTATTTGTTATTGTCCCAAAATCTTGCATAGTCCACCCTTTTAAAATTTCTTATATTTCTTACTTTTCACTCTCTTGTCAATGAGTTTTACTATTCTATTTACCTTGATAATTGTATCACGTTTTTATTAAAATAATTACTTTAAGGTATGAAATATATATTCTGAGATTTAAGTTGCATGTGCTGCAATTGTTCTGTCCCCTAAGTCATATGCTATATTTGTCATTATAGTAGATTAAAAATATAAGCCAAATTTCCATATTCTCAAATTAGTACTTGTATCAATGATGATTTCTTATTAGTGATAAAAATTGATTAGAATATTAAAATATTATAATTAAATTGTAGTCATTTGCATATTTATAATTTATACAATAAAACATGTTGAAAACATTCACAAGTCCAATATCATTTTTCAATTTCCCAGACATGGATCATCAAAGTAAAAGGAGAATAATACTCAATTATTAAGTTTAGATTGACCATTTTTGACATGTTTTTGCATCAATGTTAGATTTATAACTGTTAACTTATATTTTAATGATTCATTCTCAAGATATTTGCTGTGTCATTCATACAAATCTCATCTACATTTACTGGAAGAAATAACAAGCAATTCATTCATAAGAGTACTGATAGTCCTTCTATACAAATGTCATTATACCTTCATTACCATATATAGACAATATAAATTCAAAATTGAGAACTGAATTAAAGAATTTTTCTTGAATATTTTTATTTTTATGTTACATTTGTTGTATTCTCCCAAAACAACTCTATTATTAGTAGTATTTAAATCATTCATACATGAACATACATAAACCATAAGTCTATAGTAAAAATTGTGAACATAAAAAGCAAAAATGCATAATATACAAGGAACCCATACATCAACCCACCACCAACACATTGCATTGTTGTGAGACACTTGTTACAAATTATGAAAGAATGCCATCAAAATCTTACTACTTATAGTCTTTATCTTACATTTGGTGTATTTTTCCACCAACTTGCCCTATTAATTTTTTTTTAACCAGTAAATAATTTTTGTATTTTATTGAATGATGACTATAGGAGTAAGATCTTTAGGATGCCACCCTCTCTGATTCTTTTATAATCAACTAGAGGGACCTTGATTTGATGTATTTATTTATTTATTTTTTATTATGAAGTGATTTTATAATTAATTGATTTTTTAAAATTAATTAACTTTTTAAAAAATACATAGATTACATAAATGTTACACAAAAATTTTGGGGGTGCCCATGTGCCCCACCTCCCACACCTCCCACAACCTCCCACATATACAATCTTCATTAGTGTGGCACATTACCTGTAATAGATATACACATTTTGGGGTTAACCACTAAGTATGGACCATAGTTCACATTGTAGACTACACTCTCTCCCACACAGTTCTGCATGTTATATGATGATATAAAATGGCCTATATCTGTCATTGCAATATCACTTGGGATAATTCCCATGTCCTGAAAAAGACCCTGTATTACAACTGCTTTTTCCTCTCCCTGGCCCCAAAGTGTCCAGTGACCACTGGCTCCACATAATTTTTTAATTTCTTCCATTGTGTGAATCACAATAAGTCTATAACAGGATACCAGTAAGTCCACTCCAGTCCATAGCTCTTCCCCCAATCGTGAGGAGTCTATAATGTTGATGTCCACTCCACCTCCAAGTGAGAGGGGGCTTATATCTCATGGATAAGATGGATGAGATTATCCTGCCTGCAGCTGGAGACTCTCTCCATTCTTGAGATAGCCGTTGTCCATCATCATCTCCCCACTATGGTCCTGGGTGAGTCCATTGTGTTGTAGAGTAGGAGTTGCCACTCCACCGAGCTTTTGGACCCAGCAGGCTTATGGACAGCTCATAGACTCCACTCTCTGAAAGTACACGTAAAACTCTGGCATCACATATAGGATTGAATAGAAGAGATGGATGGACCATGAGCAGGGAAGACATATTTCAGTCAGGCTCTGTCACTCTTAGGAGCAAGGACCCCAAATTAGGGCCCACAGACAATGCACCCAAATCTGGGGCTATCTGCTCTGATATAGGACCTGGGTGTCTCCAGAGCACTTAGGAACCCCTCTGATTGGGGTGATATCAGCATTGGAAGCCTATGAGCTCCTACTGGGAAGTGCATAAATGTTACCTCTGGGATGACCTCCCAACTCACTTTGAAGTCTCTTTGCCCTATGAACTCATTTGTCTTTATAATTTCCCCCTTTTATTTGAAGTCTTTTCCCAGTTGTATTGCCTGTTGGCACTTGTTAGTAATCCCTAGTTTCCAGGGAGGCTCATCTCCAGTTGTCATGTCCCACGCTGGGAGGAAGGTAACACATTCACATGCTGAGTTTGGCTTAGAGAGGGCCCACATTTGAGCAACAAGGAGGCTCTCAGGAGGCTACTTATAGGCACTCCATAACAATAGGCTGTTTCATTTCAAGAACAAAGACTCATAAGGCTAGTCATCAATAACAATAGCCCATCAATGGTTCATCCTCTTTTGCCAGACACTGCCCCTGCACTTGGGGGGCTGTTGCTACTCTTCTGGAGAATATGGCAGAATTCTCCATGATGGGAATTCAGTATTGTTTCGTTTATTGAGTAATTCTCCACCCTGTGACCATGCCCTGTGAACATTTGAACAATTTTATATACCTTTTATCTATGCTCAGGTGAACTTCCTCCCATGCACTGCCAACCCTGACACTCCCAACCAATGATCCTCTCCCATCCCTGTTGTGACCCTTCTGTGATCCATAGCCTCTTCAAATGTGAAGCCATAACAATAACCAAATACAATTAATAGGAAAATGGCATAATATTTGATGAATGCTGTCATGCTGAATTGATGGCTTATATGAAAAATTCAGTGTGATAATATTTTTCAGAACATGTACTGAAATAATTACAAATGAGGAAAAACATTTGAGTGCAAATCTTATAAATGCTTTATTTCCTTTATTTCATATGATATCATAATATAATATTAAAATATTTACACCCAATTCATTGTTATTTAAAGTTGCCAATACTTTTTCTCATTTAGGAGAATCAATGTTATTTCATGGAATATGAAGACATTCTTTGCTTTGTTACTTTGATTTGGAACAAGAAGAGAGAAAATAAGTTTTGGATTAGATGTTATATTTCTTGGACTTTTCCAGTATAGTTGTATGAACACTTTCCTTATTGTTCTTAGTGCCTCCTTTAGTGTTACTGATGGGACTATCATACTGAATCAAGTCATCTAAATGTACTCCAGACTTCACACTTGAATGTCATTTCCAATCAGTTAGCACTCCTTCATTGACATGGTGTACATCTCCACTATTGTACCCAGGTGGCAACTAACTTTATTTCACATAGTAAGAACCCTAATTTTTGCTGAGGTTTAGATTGCACTTGCTGCAATGTTTTTGACCCTTGTTGGAACTGAAGTCTTTCTTCTTGGTTTCATATCTTATGATCAATATCTATTCATATGTCACCTTTTACATTTTCCTATATTCATGTGTAAGAAGATCTCTTTCTTCCTTGCCATCTATTTTAGGCTGTTAGTTCCATCAACTCCTTAATACAAAATTTTTAGGGGTCGGCTGTATAACCCAGTGGATCAGGGTGCTGGTATATCACATGGGAGTCCCTGGGTTTGGTTCCCTGGGGCCTCTGCTAGCGGGCAGACTGCCTTGAGAAGGGCAAGCTGCCATGGGGGTCAGAGCTGCTGTGGGCAGGGCAAAAAGCTGCCATGGACAGGGAAAAGCCACCA
>PVKH010042874.1:0-10786 GCA_004027955.1 Chaetophractus vellerosus | reverse complement strand
TTTGCAGAACTGTGAGAGTTTGGACAAGAGTAGGTGAGACTTTGTGAGACTGGGCCTCCAGAATGGTTCTGACATGCTAATTTTGGGTGACTCTCACTCCCGAAAGACACAGGACAAATGCAGGGCTCTGGGATACAGATGGTATACTGCCCACCCCTGAGCCAAACATGTGGGCTTGTGCAATGGCTCTTCCAACCAGAGTTGGGGAGGGGTTGGAGGTCAGTGTCCTTTACCCTAGACTGTCACCTCCATCACTCTATTTCCTTTACAGTCTCCATACCACATGTCAGGCTGTCCTCCAGGGGTGGCCTCAGTGGCCTCACCCATCTCCTCCAAGAGATTTTGAGACCTTTGTTCTCCTATGCCCAAGGATTTACCAATCCATGTCCTCTCCTACCTTCTATTGATGTTATACCTTGCCAGACTGGTCTTAAGTCATGTTGGACAAGTGATGGGCATTTCTTGTGCAAATGGGACCACTCTTCTTGTCCCCCACAGGCTCCTTGCCTTTCTTCCCCACTAGTGGAGTTGGTGGAAGGCAGGAGTGCAGCCCACATTGAAAGAGATCACATTCTAGGAATGCAGTGGTCACAGCCTAAAGAATCCAAGAAGGGACACTGGAAAATGGGCTGTTCTACATTTATGCTGTAAAACTCTGAGCAATAAAATTCTGAATAGAAAGCAATTTATTTACATTTTCTTGCATATGCTGGATAAGACTTGCATTTGTGGTCATCGTCAACAAAGCACAGTTACAACCTTTGAGACAGTTGTGGGAAACCAGTATTCATGAGCAGCATGATGGATATGCAACTTCATGTGTAATGATGTAACCAGCATTAAATAAATGGTATTAGAGAACTACAGAGGCAAGAAGAGCTACGCTGTATCAATGCAAATAGCATCTGAAGAGCCATGGCATAGAAAATAACAAGAGCAGTGCTACATTTTTCTCACATGGTGGGAGATAGGAAATTAGTCACAAAGCAGGCATTTTAACAAAAACGAATAGGAAGAGATGGAGCCTAGCTGCTATGAAAAATCCTTACATGTACTGATTATACAGTAAAAATAATATGGAAGTAACTCTGCTTGACCCAATATTCTGAATTGAAAATCACTATGCCTCATGGGCCCATGAATCTTGGTAACACTTTTGAAAATCAAATCTATATAAGACAAAGACGTCACAAAAAAATATTTGCCTGCACATTCCAGGGATGGTGTTCTAGGTTGCTTTGCTGCCAAAAGTAGATACCATAAAATGGTTTGGCTTTTAACAGTGGGAGTTTATTAGCTTACAAGCTTACAGTGTCAAGGCTGAGAAAAATATGCACATCAAGGCATCATCAGGCTATGCTTTCTCCCTGAAGACTGGCTGCTGGCGATCCTGGACTCCTCTGCCATGTGGCAAAGCACGGCACCTGGCAGCGTCTGTTGGTCTCTCTTCTCTTCCAGATTTTGCTGCTTTTAGCTCCTTGCTTCTGCTTCCGTGGCTATCTCTCTCTTTTCCTGAATTTCCTTCTCTGATAAAAGACTTCAGTAAGAGGATTAAGACCCACCCTGAATGAGGTGGGTCACATCCTAAGTTAAGATCCTGTGCACCAAAAGATCCTACTTACAGTGGGTCCACACCCACAGGAATGGATGAGCTTTAAGAAAATACTCCTCTGGGGTACATACAGCTTCAAACCGTTACAGATGGCTGGGTGAAAACTTTTGAGAAAGGGAAGCAGGTAGCTTTCCAATTCACAGTTTCGTCCCTCTTCAGTTACTGTTACTGTAGAGCTCACATTACATGGTTTGGGAAGCTACATGATTTAATTGTGCAAATATTTTGTATACACAATGGAATAATTATCATACTCTGTTGGAAAAATGCTCTGACTGTTGCAGACATTTGCAATTTTTGGGGGGGCGGTGTAACTATCACACTGTTGCATTGTTCTTACTTGAAGATAATCCTCATTTACTTAGATGTGGGTTATCCACTTAGTGAACTAACTGCAGCAAATGTTTTATTTCTAGACTGACCATCCTCTAAGATCCAGAATATCTCTGAATGGCCTCACCATGCCATTAATTGGTAGAAACTCAGGCAATGCAAATTAATTTTGATGTTATCCTTAAAAATCTTAATTACAGAAGAAAACCTGTTCTAAAAATCATATAAATGCATGTGAATAACATATACAGGTTATTTCTAAATATCTCTTGGATTATCTTTGACCTTTTTATGAACATAGATAATTGAGATTTAACCATATTTTAAGGCTTCCATTATATCAATGTTCTATTTTTCCACACATCAGCTATATTTCTGTCTACAAAGATAATTACTTATTCACAAGAGATTAATCTGCTTTAATGACTTAAACCACTAGCCTGATCATATACCACCAAATTCGCTGTCCAAACTGCTAAGAGTGGTTAGGGCTGATAGTGAAGTTCTGGTTCAAGGAATCATGATTTATATCTGGAAATGAGTAAAAATGAAGTAGGAAAAAAATCAAAGAAAGCAATTAAATTATTAAACCAACATATTAAATCAACTCAGAGAGGTGACATAGCTGCTCAATAAGCATATGCAAATATCCTGTATCCTTCCTTATATCCACTGATTTTGTTTTTTTAATCTCATAAGGTTCTAACTCTTAGAAAATTGGTAATAGAGATGCTTAAGCTAATCAAAGTCAATATTTTATTCTCATGAGATTTAAAATTTTCAAATTATCATTGAATTTCCCATCAATAAATCTTATAAATATAAAAATTCAAGAACAAAATTTTCCAATAATACAGTTCATTAAAATGTAAAATTTGAAGTTCACCTTTATATTCCCAATTTTGTCAGGGCCACCATTCTTGTTTGCAAAGATTTAGCATAAATTTTTCATTTAGATAGAAACAGTAATAAAATTAACCAGGGCCATAGGGAAAAGAACATGAAATAATTCAGATTTTTCTAAAGAAATCATATTTTCTTCTGGTTCACCAAATCTTGCTTCCCTCCTATCAAACAGGGATATGAAGTACCTAACTTTCAGAAATGCTTCTTATGTTATCTAGCCCTTTCAAGTGGTATGCTAATCATATGGCAGGGGGAAAGAATTTCCAACAGAGACATTAGCAACTATAATAATTACCTCTATTTAATAAATGGCAAGTTCCAAGCTTTTTTTTTTTTTGGAAATGGAACAGCAACAAACAAAATATATTCATATTTCCTTAAAAGGCAGTAGTCATATTGAAACAGGATCTCTGGGAAAAAGTCTTACAATGTGAAATTCTGTGGCTTTAACAAATAATCCATAAATCATTTCAAATTAAAAGTAATTACTTGACTTTTCAGTACTGACCTTGAATGGATGCATCCCATTCAAAGATTAAATGTTAACTTTACATTCTCTAAATCCAGTAAAAATCACCTGTGAAAAGGAAGAAATTGAACCAAAATGAACATCAGATGGCTAAATAGAAAATAGCAAGCTCCTGCTTGCTTTAAAAGAATACATCAGAATTAATTAGAATATATCGAAGAATAAATAAGCAATAACATGCTGGAAACAAATAGTCAATTTCTTTAGGCTGAAATACTGTATTCGGAATCAGTAATATCCAAGTTGGTGAGCCAGTCAACATGCCTGACATTGTGTTTGGTACAAAGCACCGTTTTAAAGTCTGTGAAGGATTCAAGCTTTCACTGCATAAGTAGGCATCCTTGCCCCACCCACCCAACAGACATAACAATGCCTGTAAAATATTTCTGTTCCCTGTGCCCTTTTTCATGACCTCCATGCTCTGTTTTTCTAAGCAGCAGGATCAACCTGACATTTCCCTGGGGACTGTGCCTTGTCAGCTAGAATCACCATTCTTTGATTTGCTGAATCAGCCCACCCTCGTACCTATAGCTGATGGTGATACAAGGAGACCTTCAAAATCGGCAATTTTTGTGTCCAGATTAGAACAGGCTCTGGGTCAATTTCTTTAAAACCAGAACAGATTTTCAGATATTTATCCGATCACATTGCTAATTACAGAGAGCCCAGAAAATACATATCATTTCAACTTTGATGAGCTGAGTCCAAGTAAAAAATCTTTTATCGTGTCACCCCCAATGACTACCATATACTAAGACCACAATGATTATTTCTACTCCAGCAGGACACAGTTCTAACTTGAAAAACCAAGCTTTTAGGAGGAGTGCTAGAAATAGAGTCAGATGCTAGATAACTATCAAAATTAGAACGAGGGGAATAGGAATTAGTCATTGAGTCCCCGTCATAGCTTTGATCCTGTGCTAATTGTGCTTCTCCAGGGTAAGCTGATGGATGAAGGCTGCACAGAGAGCACTGCTGTGTTGAAGGATCTTTTCTTCTGTTACAACGGCTTCTTAAGGGTCCATCGAAAATACTTCAACAATCCTGAGAGAATAGTTAATTATTTTCCAGTGGAAGTCTAGTTAACAAAGACATTGTGTTGTTGAACTCATCAGGACAAAATAAGTGAAAATATTTAGACAAATTCACTGTCTTAATTCTAGACACCCTAGAATCAGAGCCTGAGACAGAGACTCTGGCACATGAAGTTTACTGAGGGAGTGCTCTTCCAGGAAAACCAGTAAGGGAGGGTATTAAGCACCAGAAGGAAGAGGAAAGAGCTGAGCAAGGATGTGGTCCCATATAAAATCTAGTCTTGGCCTGATCCATGAGATCAGGCAAGGGTACTGGCCATTTGCAGCCCCATATCCATCAATCATTAGCTGCCCCAAGTTGGTGTGGGGGGGTCATTAGCAGCCAACGCACGGCAGCTAGCGAAGGGTGTGTGAACCCGGAAAAGGGATCTTGGCGGGGCACCCCCAGCATCCACCACACTCATTAACTGCAATTCACTCAGCAATTCACTCAATAGACATCTAAGACTGTGGCAAATTTTAGACAGACTGGAATGGGTTACCTCTGGCATCAACAGGTGAAGTCATTGGGATAGAATGGCTGGCAAAGTACCCGGTTGCCCTTAATTGTATTATACCCCATGACTTGTGCTTCCTTTGCTTGTTAGCAATCTACAGCCTCTGACATAATGTATCCTTAACCTATTTTGGTGCTCTTAATTCAGAATTATGCCTCCTTCCCGCATGAAAGAAAAGCTGACAGTTTTGAGAATATCCATTAAGTTAAGGGCACAAGGCAGAACATTAACATTCAACTTGAAGAAAAAGAAAGAGACTATAAATCACGAAGCACAATTCCTTTTTAGTGGATTAATGAAGTTTCTGATTGAGCGATTTGGGGGAGTGGAAAGAAGTTATCTTCCCTAGGTACACATTTGATTTGCATTTGGTGAGTCCTGTTACCTGGAAATCTTTCACCCAGTAAAAAATGTACGCTTCTGCTGTGGTTTGTGACTCTCTCCATTTCTCAACTCTGAGCACTAGAAATTCCAAACATGCTGTGAGTGATTTTTCCCTTCTTTCCTCCTGGACATTGTGCTAGAGATGGAGTGATTCACATTTTCATTGTTGCTCTGCGGTGTACTGAAACAATCAAAACAAATCTAAGCCTTTATTACCCGACAGGTAGAGCGGAAATAAGAATCCAAAGGATGAATAACAAATTTGGTGGTGTCTGAACCCAGATCGGCGTTTTGAAGGCAAATGAAACTCAGATACATCATTTTGTACTTCCAACTTTCCTCCTCCCCGTTTTGAGATGATTAATTTTATCTGGGATCTCTAGAGAACAGACAGCATTTTATCTGAGTTCGTTATAAAAACACAGACAGAAAGAAAAGATTTGCCTATCTCTATAGGAAACCCCATTTCTTTCTCTTTTGACCTAATTGATGAGAAGAAGGAATTATATATAATGGTTTATATATAATGGTTTAAAATCTTAACTAGAAATGCCAGTTTGACCAAAAAGGGCTTTGTTAAAAGGGCATGTGGGAATCCATGGGGAAGGTTATCATTATAATAATCCACCCGGATGGCTTGATTTCAATAACTCCAAGTTGAGATGTTTGCTCTGGATTCTGCAACCAGCCGAGGCATAGGATAATTTTTTTCTGAAGCAAACAAATATCCCTGTGTCATACTGATCCAACCTAATTCTAGCCACCCAGCCTACACATTATATATTTCCTATTTTGAGAAAAACATTCCTGGAACAGAGAGTGGGCAGTGGACTCGATTCTATTTTCCTCTAAATTAAGGCACCTTACAGATAAGAATAGCCACATTTTCTGTGATGAGAAGGAGGCAGAATGGTGCAGTGAAAAGTCACAAACCAGGACCTAGAGGATAAGAGGAGAATTGTGGATTGACTTCTGGTTAAAGGACAACTGTAAGCTATTAGAAGACTTTAGCATCCTCCCCTTATTCCTAGCTCCATCCACATCCATAAAGAAATGTGCACTGGTCTGGAAGCAAAATTCCTGCCTTGCAAGGGCATCTAACCCTGGCGTCATGCAACCAAGACAAGACCCTCAAGTTATAATTGGCTTTCATTGGTCCTTTCCAGACTCTAACATCTTTTAGCCTGGGGGGAACAAAAGCTGTCAGTCTCTCAGCTTTTACACAAATTCACTGCTATTTATATCGGGGCTCAGTGACAAGTCCAGTGGCCATGATTGTGTTCTGACCTTCTCCAGAGGGGACTTTGGGGGTCAGTACAGTTTTATTCAAACTCAGATCTAGTTGATAGGTCATCTCTGGAGATTAGAATCTTGATTTGAGAGAGTGAGTGGCAGCTTGTGGTTTTATTATTGGTGCAAGACAGTAAGATTTTATTTTTAATATTTGTATTTAGTAGGGCGTTCAGTGAATACATTTATGAAATGCCAATAAAAAAACAGAGATAAGGAGAAAGAGAAGAAGAGAAAGGGAAATCCTTCTTACTAACCTTTTGCTAGAGTTTAGAGGTGTCTAAGGTTAGAACCAGTTTTCTGAATTAACACTCATATAAATTTGCTTCTTTAATATGACTGAGCACAGTCTCCTAACAGAATTTCACCTCTTCAAAAATATTATTGAGGAAAATGCAAGTTAAGTGGACAAAAGAAAAGCACTAAAGCCAGAGGAACAATTCTGCTAACAGAATTGGCTGACATTTATTCCATTCTTACAAGGGCCAGACATTGTATTAAGAATTCAAAGTACAAATGAAGTGGTAAGAACACAGGTTCTGGTCTAGGCACTGGAATGGAAGCCCAGCTGGGACATTTACTAGCTGCATAGCCCTGGAAAACATATTAACGTTTCTATGCTTCTGGGCTTTTTCATTTGCAAAATAGGTATTAGAAATAATCCTTACTTCATGGGTTGTTGTAAGGTTAAATGATAGGATACATATGAAACACTGAGCACAGAATCTGGCACATGGAGAGTGCTAAAATAAATGTTGGTTATTGCTGTTATCCATTTACTTCAGGTGAAGAAACGAAGGCTTAAAAGGTTAAATAACTTTCCCAAGGTCATACAGTGAGCAATAGGCAAAGTGAAGATTTGAATTGAGGTGATCTATTTCCTATTTCCATGTGCTTAGTTAGTAAAACGCCACCTCCATGACAATCACATTCTCCAGGACCCAAAGTGATTTAACTCAGTCCTTTTTGACTTAGCAGTGGCATCACAACAATAAGGTACCAGTGAGTTCTTTTTGGTCAATAGCTTGTGGCAGACCATGAGTCTTTAAGAACTAACAGTTGTTAGTCACTACAAAGGCTAATGATGCCACAAATTTGAAGGCAATGTTAAGTAAGACCTATTTTCAATGAGAGGGATTAATGCAGGCAAAGTTGTTGGCTGAAACTAAATTTCTCTCAAGCATTAAAAAAAAAAAGTATAGCTCTTATGAATTAGTGACTTTAGTGAGGGTATGCTTCATCTACAGCAAATAGAAATTATCTTTTGGTAAAGGATAAAGTTCTTAACTAATAAAATGCATTTTATTCTTACAATGTACCAAATACTTTATCATACTGTATTTCACTTAATCTCTATCAAAACTCCATAAAGAAGATACTGTTAGCTATTTTTTTTTAATGAATGAGACAATAGAGAGGTTAAAGGACAAGGTCACAAAATGGCAGACCTAGAAATTAGTTCCACAGTCCAGTGTTATAAACAAGATACTGATGTTGCCTCATTGCTTGTGTTCTGGTGCTCTGGTTATGTACAAGGATTATAAAGAGGGAATATTATAGATAAAGCTCTCTCTCTGTATAACAGTATTGCTTAGCATGACTTATCACACATAGAAAAGGCTTAATAAAAGGTTTTTTTTTTTCCCTTCTAGCCAAACACTCATAAAGCATTTCGGAATTTTGAAAGACTTGTGCTTCTCTTATATGAAGTAAAGCTAGGAAAGGCTTTATTACTCCCACTTTATTTATGGATATACTGAGACTTGTAAAGAGTAACTTGCTCCTAGTCAGAAAGTTTATAAGTGCCATCTTAGGCCTAATCCCATGAGCTTTTAACTTCTATTTCATTCCCTCTTCTTGGTAACACTTTCTAGAATATGTGATTATAAAAATCTAAAAATGCAAGAAATTTTATACAAATATAAATGTTTTATATAAAAAAAAAATATTCCAGATGTCCATAAAGCCATACTGAGAACATTTCCATGGAGAATGAATTTTGAACATATGAAGCTCCCGAGAATTTTTGCTATCTTTGGGTTCCTGTTCTCCTACAGGGCTGCAAATATCCTGTGGTTAACAGGCTCAAGACTGCTAGATGACCCAAAGTGCTGCCAGGCTATTGGCAAGAGGACATGTGGCATAAGAGAGCAGCCATGGTTGTAGGAGATGTGGTAATTAGGAGAGTCCATGGTTCCTAAGTATGAGGAGATTAAATCAAAAGGAAAAAAAAAAAGAATCAAAGTCGAGTCTCTGCCATACAGCCATACACAAAACAGCAAGCACCTTAACACTGAGCCTGTTATACTTTATATTCATTTTAGCTTTAAATTGAACACTCACAATTCAAAAATAATATATCTGATTTCCCCCTTCTCTTCCTCTACAGGATCAGGAGGGAGTAAAGGCAAGCTTGCAGGGAGTAGGGGGGGAAATAGTTTTGATTCCCTGCACATATTTATGCAAGAAAGAGCATGTCTTTGTGGCCATCTCTGAATGGAAGGACACTGTGGGTGCCAGCGGAGAACTCCTGACTCATCATGGGCACTCAAGAAACATTTATTGGTTGAGGAACCTGGGGCTCTCACAGTGATGGAGATGACATCAGTCCTGCCCTGGAGGGACTTAGAATTGAAAACTTCTGACAATAACCCAGACAAAAATGGATAGACTATCCAGCTAATGTACTGAGAACTTTGGCAATCAGATAAATGGCGGCTTGGTGGGTTTTTTTGTTTGTTTTTTGGGGAGGGGCAGGGGGGTCTTTACATCACTTTTGTTATAATCACAAACAGATTGCTCAATTCCAAATCATCCTCTGGGTAACCTGAGATCACAGGCTATTAAAATGAAGTCACAATACAATTTGAAAAATGGCCTTCAGTAATGTAAATATAAGCCATTTTTTTTTACTTGAGATGGGTAGAGTGTTTTTAAAGAACCATTAGAAGGCATTTATGAGTGAATCTTGCATAAGAATTCCCCCTCAATTCTTTTGAAAGGTAAGTAAGATAGACAAGCTAAACTAGTTTCCACTTGGATATAGATTTGATTATTCTAGCTAGCTCAGAAGAGATCTAATGATTGTAATGGATTCTTAAACTGCCCTAAGTGGTTCTCCACACTTGGCCATGGCAGTCACATCTGATTGAATCATGTGCATATGGAAAAGGAGTCAAGTTGGGGGTAAAAGCCCAACAGGCAATGTCTGACAGTTTTCCTTCACAAAATTCCAAAGGTCTGCCACACCAGCTGCTGCTAGACCACAGTGTGCCTTTATGTCCCTTTATATTGACTTCCTATAGTTTGTCATTCTTCTTCCATAGTATTTCTATACTAGTTTTCAATGGAAACACACTGCACAATCACTTAGGACTATTTTCTATTGTCTGAAACTTTCCGTGGGGAAGTCTTTTGGGACTGCTGCACAGAGCCTATGTACATCTCAGCAAAAAAGCCTTAAAATGTAAAGAGGAGAGAAATGAGCTTGTAAATGCAGTCTGGAGATGTCAGACTAAATATTTTGTTAAAGGCGGTCTCAGGAGTAATACTTGTTCATGAGGCAGACTTGAACATTTCCGCTAAGAATCAATAGTGGGCCCATTTGCACTGTGCTTAGTGCTCAAAGTGTTTCTGTGCATTTATCCCACCTTGCGCTCTTTCTCTCTATAAATAAATATTGGTGGCTGTCTGCGTTTGAAAATGCTGCTGCCGGCAGTGTTGTTATCCTTGCCCAAGAGTGGAGCTGAAAAGACCAATGCATCACTATCCATTCTTTATACCCTGTATTCAGGCAAAGAATTTCCTGGTGTGGTGGTTCTAGCTGTGCTTTGCTTCTCTGCCTTTTACTGCACAGTCTGTCTGATACTCTCAGGTCTTTGCTTAGAACAAGCTACCCTATTTTTTCCTTCTAAGCCTCTAGGCAATGTCTGCCGATTTTGTTTCCCAACATTCCAAAACTCTGCATATCATACGAAGGGACACCTCACAGTTCCTGTCTATTATATCTTCTGCCGACACCTTTCCAGATGCCATGATTCTCAACTGAAAGCTTGGCATTGCTGCCTTTATTTCTCTTTCATATATGTTCTGGCCAATAGAACAGTGTTAGAGCAAACTGTATTTCCAAGAGAGGGAGGAC
>PVKH010042873.1:0-10783 GCA_004027955.1 Chaetophractus vellerosus | reverse complement strand
GAAGGCAAACAGAAGAATAAAATGATAATAATTCAGTTATTTTTACCTTCTTGATCGAAAGACAGCTTGACAAAAACAAAAACTTTCCCCTGTAATTTTTAAGGAAACAGGGATGTTTATCTAGTTCTTTGTGCTTAAAAATGTTTATTAATGAGTGGAAGGGAAATTTTAAAATCAGAGTTCCTTTGCTTTTTTCCTTTTTGTTTTAAAATTCAGCAGTGAAACCTTACGGGGCAGAACCTCACAAGATTTCATATTTGTTTTCAGAATTTGGGCCAGGATAATGTTACAGTAGACAAGGGGGGCAATGTGACATATATTGAACATATATTATGTGCCAAACATGTAGGGGTTTTATATACTTATAAACTTTATATACTTTTTATAATGAGCTATATACTTAGCTCATTTCTAAGAATTTCAATGAGACATGCATTATTGGAGCATTAGCTCCACTTTTCTGCTGTTTTCATCCAAGAAGTAACATGACCAATGTCATATAGAAAGACTTAATTTAATCCCTAGTCAGTCCAACTCCAAATGTTTTCCTTGGATTTGGTGAAAATAATTTAGATTCAGGAAACTTGTTTTTCTGGGCTTGGAGAACGGGGGAAGGTGGGTGTATATCTTGGCAGGTGATTCCTAAAACATTATTCCATCAGATCACCAGAAGCCCAATTCCTCTTTATCACACTTTTAATGGGCCAATATCATTTTTTATGAGACTGGAGTATGACCTTTTACAACAGAAAAATGGGAAGACAAGTGTACTGCTTTATGCCAATGACAAAATTTTACTCTCAAACACCAGGAGCGTCTCCCAGAGGCAGTTGGTCTTGGTATATAGCTACAGACAGGAATAACAGCTCAACTTTAATTATGTCAAAGCTGAAATTATTGTCTTTGCTAAACTTTCTTCAAAATTCAGTCGGTCAGTTCCAAATAACTCTATCAAGCCGGTGAACTCACTTTCCTTCCTGGGGGTACGTTTCACAGCTAACTATTCTTGGCAGGCACACTGAGAATCAATGCTGCTCTAAATCAGACATTTCTCAGAATCCCTGCTGCAGCTTTTCTGCTGCTAGTTGCGGGGGACCGTTCTCGCAGTGTGAAGCGTTTTTAAGCCAAAGCCATTTCTGCTGTGTTCTCTGTTGTGAATGTGGAGTTTCAGTCAGACGTTTATCTCACTGCCTGAACGGATCTAAACTTGGAGAAGGACCCTAGGCAGACTCCAAGGAGTCTGACTACACGCTTCTGCCCTGAGCTGAAGAGGCTGTCCTTCCATCAGAATCGAGAAGCCACTATTTAGTTTTCCTGACTTAACTCCTCAAAATTTTATCCACACTACAGCCCAGCTGTTATCAGAAAATGTAAATTTAATCCTAATCTTCCTCGTGAGCCTCACCACTCTGGGAATGAAGGAAAGTACTTAGTTTTAAATTGCCAGTTAACAGTATCATGTTTTGTTGTTGTTATAAAAAATAGTTTAGATTTCTTATATATTCTGTCAATTCAAAGTTCAACTCAGGACCAGCGCTGCTTCTCCTTTCTCCTTCCTTCTTCCCAAGATGGCGCCTGAGTAGTAGGGAGGAAAGCAGACCTGCAGTTGAGGAGTTTCGCTTTTGCGCTGGTCTGCATGCTGGTCTCATCTGCAAGACTGACGGGTAGCCTTTTGGGTCCAACCCTGTGCATCCTGGTGGAATCTGCTGATGAATTCCACGGGCGGGTGTAACTCAAAGCCTCATGTCTGCCCTCGGCCTTTGACCATCCCTCTTGTTGCCTGCAATCCAGATGGCCCTGAGGACTGGTCCCTTAGCACAACCCCGTGGATGGCCCACAGTGAAACCTCCAACCCAGGACCACTTCCCTGGTAGGGCCCTGGCACAATTCCCAGCCTGAATCCCAGTTTCCTTCTCGGCCCTTCTTGGGCTCCATGGGAACCTCTGGATCACCGTGATTCTGTGCACAAGTTATTGGTGTGGGGCGATCCGGCCGGATGGCAGCTGGCCTCAGGCACCGAGCAGAGAACATGGCAAAAGTCTCTCTGCTTTCAGTTTTCCATTGTCTGTCAAACCCAACTATCTCACCCTGGGACTTCAAACATGGCAGACAGCCTGCCTCTCTTGCCTATGTCTCACTCCCCGGAGCTCAACAGGTGGGCTTTTATCCCCCCCACCCCCCTTTCCTGTTTAACAGGAAATTACCAAAGTTCTCTCCTCTTCTGGCAACTCTGATGTTCTGGCAAGGACTGACTCAATATGGGAGCAGATGATTAAAAATAAAATTAGGAAAGTATGTTCTTCTCCCTCAAATCACAGTTTTCACAACTATATGTTGTTGCTGGCTGGATAATCTTCTTTCATGTATGGAAATCTTAATACTGCCTCTTTGTTTCTCTTTGCATGTCTGCTTTAACTACCCAAAATTTCCCCAAGGCAAATGAATGGTCCTGGCTGAATAAAAGGCACAGACACAAAAAATCAGCGTTGAGTTTAAAAATATTATACTTCCATTAACAAGACTACCCTACCTAACCTGGTTTCCAAATTTCACAGACCGATCTGTTCTCACTAAATGAATAAAAATTATCTTCTATTCAGCTCCTGTGAAAACAGACTGGGAAAGGAACTCTTTATCAGTTACATGAAGCAATGTAGCACCACGACTCTGGTCTTTATCTCTGTGTTAAGTTAAACCACCAGCAAGCTACCTATTTGAATCCCATTCAGGTTAACCTTTACTGACTTGTATAAATGCTGCACTTGGCTTTTTAACAATAGGAAACAGACATATAAAATCTTTTTCCACTTTTGCTTCAAAGATTTTACCCATTATATTACTTCGTTTCCAGGAGAGACATTAGAATCTTTTGAGAAATTAGCCCTTTTCCTCTTTCTTCTATTGATTAGTCTGTGTAACTCTTCTGATTTCCATTTTTGCCCTGACTTGCAGGGAGCTCAGAGGTCAACCTGATGCTTAATCTTCTTCTTTCTTTGGCAGGCCTATTGGTACTGTTCCACATATGTCATAGTTAACCACCCAGACCCTTTAGGTGCAGGTAGGGTATAATTAACCTAAATCTCCACTCACGTAACCCTATAAGTTAGGTATTATATGTTTTACAGATAAGGAAACTGAAATTTAAAAAGGTTTCATGGGAAGTGGATGTGGCCCAAGCAATTGGGCTCCTGTCTACCATATGGGAGGTCCCGGGTTCGTTTCCTGGGGCCTCCTGGTGAAAGGGAGCCGGCCTGCACAGAGAGCTGGCACAACAAAAAGAGACAAAGAGGAAAGACAACAAGCGACAACAAACCAGGGAGCTGAGGTGGCTCAGGTGATTGGGTGCCTCTCTCACGCATTGGAGGTCCCTGGTGCCTCCTAAAGAGAAGACGAGCAGACTCAGAGAACACTCAGCAAATGGACACAGAGAGCAGTGACCACAAACAAGGTGGGGAGGAGAATAAATACATTAAATAAATCTTTAAAAAATAAAAAAGGTTTCATGATTTGTTCAGGTACCGTACCTGGGAATTAAGAAGGTTGGGTAAGAATCCAACCTTCATTCTACATCAAATGTTCCTTCAGCTCCACCAAGAATGCTTCCATTTTAAAACCAGCAACATCCTGACTTAATCCACAAAACTTTAGCTGTCTAATTTGGTAATTTAAAAAATATGAGTGAGAAATGATTTTTAAAATATGTTTAGCTATTCTTGAGATATCTATTTTTTCCCTTTCACCCTTATTTCAAAGAGTTTTACATAATGCAAAATTCTCCAGGCCAATGCACTAGTCAACAATTAGTGTTACTGGATACCAGAGCTGAGATCTAGCCACTATTGCTTCAGAAGGTGATTTCTCACACAGATAATCGCACTAATTGATAGATGGTTCTCACATGACATTAATACAGTCAAATCGTGATGAATTTTTTAGTGCTATTGTAAATTACCTCCAACAAACCATGGTGAGAACAGTCCCGCTATGGAGAAAGGCCCCTGCTCTTTGCGTCACCAATGGTACCTCATGGAAATATGATCATTACATTTGGGAAATTAATATTCAGAGTACAAAGAAGTAGAGATTTTTTTCTAAAAGTGACTTGCCCTTTCCTAGGAAAAAAATCTCTTTGAATTACATTTGGCTTTATTGCCCCACATGAAAAAGACCCAGTTTTCCTCTTTCATGGTAATCCTGCTTTTCCAATTGTGTTTCTGGACAAAGTCTCCCTTTTGTGTCAGGTAGCTCTGCCAATTAAGGAAAACAAAAGAATGCAAACACCCCCAAACTACTGTAACTGAGTTTCTAAGTAATTAATACTATCCTGATAGGAAAAGAAAGGGGAACTGAGTAGCACTAACAGGGACTTTTCCCACCTTGGGTCTTTCTGCAGCATTCTGTGTAATCTGAACTTTTTAATGTTTATTTTGCTTCTGCTCTGAGATAATCCCGCTCTATTTGAGGTCAGATATGAAGCATAATTTATGATGCATTACTGCTTTAAGAAATCTAGAAGCTTCCTACATTGTTTTTTATGTACAGTTGGTTTAAGAAGAGATTTTCTTCTTAGAAAGGCTTTTCCCCTTCTTTTATTAACAGTGTATCATTTTGACTTAATACTATTAGGTTTGTAAAGTACTTCATTCTGATGAAAAAATGAAGGTGCTGTGATTTTAAATTATCAAATATGCGTTTAAATATTAGTAATTACCCTCAAATTTGCACTTGACCTAGTAACCCATGTATAACATGACGTAGACTCTGTGCTTTTTAGATCAAACAAAAGAGACCATTTGTTGTGCTTTGTGCTTCAAAATCCATTAACTCTTCTCTCCCAGGAGAACACAGCCAAAACCTGAGCGCGTCTCTATGCAGCTTCTGGTGATGTTGGGGGCAAGATGGGAGAATAGCAACAGGTGATGGAGCTTCTTAAAGAAGGCCAGACATAATGCTGTTATTTCCTTACATCAGTGCTCAGCTTTCAGCCTTGTTCATGATTTCTGTGTAGTGTTCATGGTTCCCACCAAGGCATTCTGGCCACTGTGGGCATAACCTAGTCTAACCAGACTGACATGCCTGTCTGCACTTCAGTTTTGCTGTCTCAGGTCCTCCAGCACATTAACATCCCTTTAAGGACACGTAGCTCAGAAGATGAGGGACATTAATGAGTGTGCCTGGTATTACAAAAGTGGTATTGTGCTTTTGAGTGTTATCTTATTTATTGGTAAGAAGCATAGCATCATGACTAAAAGTATGTACTCTTCACCAGTCAGAATTTGAATGCTGGCTCTACCACTTATTAGCTTAGCTGTGTGGCCTTGGTAGAGTTATTTAACTTCTCTGTGTCTCAGTTCTCTCTTCTTTAAAATAAGTATAACAATGGGGCTCATGTGTTTATTGTAAGGATTAAATGATATTACTGCCTGGCACATTAGAAGCACTATATAAGGATTAGCAGTTATTATCATAATACTAAATTCTATATGGAAAAATTCTATCTTTCTGGTTCGGTGCAAAATGTACC
The DNA here is from genome assembly GCA_004027955.1 of Chaetophractus vellerosus. Lineage (NCBI taxonomy): Eukaryota > Metazoa > Chordata > Mammalia > Cingulata > Chlamyphoridae > Chaetophractus > Chaetophractus vellerosus. The sequence goes on along the minus strand of PVKH010042873.1, from coordinate 5,259 downwards.
AAATGCCTACAAATACAATATATTGCAGAAGAAAAAACGGAGTAATCTACTTTGAATATTGTTCTTTGTTTAAATCAAGAAATGAAAAATGACCAAGAGCCTATCACTTCGTGCCAAGATCCTTTGAACACCTCCATATCCTAAGTGTGGCTCTGCTTCTTGGAAACTGCTTCACCACAAGGCAGATGATTAAGGCACCCAACCTTCTAGCTACACCTAGTGACCCTGTAGATCCAGAGGTGAGAGGGAAGCAAGAATTTCTGGGTAGGTCGCCTAGAAACAGAAACTAAGTCTCAGGGGTGCTCTCATCAGCCCCAATATAAGTCACTTTCTCCCTTCAAGGCCCAGAGCAGCAGGGATCAAGCAGAATGGTTACTGGGGTCAAGTCTGGAGCAAGAGAAAGGAGACTGCCCTAGGAGACCTTGGAGCCTAGATGCTTGCAATACAAAAAGCCATTTGGGGTCCAAACCTGTAGCCAAAATAATCGGTTATAACAGCATTCCTTTAAGCAGTTTAGCCAACATATCTATACATATATAAATATCCCATCGTCTCTTTCCTGTGACATTTGCAATCTCATGTTCTATGCAGCCAGCTATTATGTTAAACCTAGCCAATTTTGCATTAGGCGGCTTTGTGAAGTGTCATAGCATTTGATGGAATGGCAAGACTAAATTGCAATCTGGTCTGTGGGGAAAAATATTTTAAAAACATTAAATTTGTTTTGGTTGCTTAGCCATTTCTCTCTCTCTCTCTCTCTCTCTCTCTCTCTCTCTCTCTCTCTCTCTCTCTCTGTCTCTCGGCACCATTCTCTACATAAGACTTAAAGAGGGAAATATCACAGTGTATAGAGATGGGCTGTTTTGTAGATTTCTCTGACTAGTAAAAGAAAAGTAGCAGATTCACCCTGCATGCTGGGGCAGGTGGGAAGCAGTTTTTCTGTAATTCCATTGCATTATTTTGATGGTAAATACATACTAAAAGGAGACAAACCCATATTGTTTTTTGCTGAAATAGTCTACAGTTTTAAAATATACTGGGATGGCTCCTTGGCACTCGTGGACTGTTAACAGCAGGGATATCCCTATCCACAGCTGTCAACTCTCTTAATAGCAGTCAACAAACGCATGGCCATGAATTCTTCACATCCTAAGTCAAAGCAATGCACACGGCGCCTTACACTCAGGTGAACGGACTTGAGTCTGGAAAGATCTCATATTTTATCTCTGTGCTGTTTCAACATCTGCCACAGTGCAGAAATTTGCCATTAAAGTTTAGGTAGCTGGGATCTGGTGCCTTTGGGAGTTCTCTGAAAACTCAGTTTATAGTCATGTAAATGTGTAGGGACTTTTCAAGTTACTTCTGAGTCTTACAATCAACATAAATTCTTTTAAATTTCAGCCTTGGAAGTTCACATAATACTGTGAAATGGATGCTGAATGTGCTAAGTCATCAGAAAGAGAAATTTACCATTGTATAAAGAGTAAAAAGGTTTTTTTTTTTTCCTTCATGCTAGTGCCATTGAGACACCATCTCATTCAAATAAAAAATTTGCCAGTATCTGCAGACGCTTTTAGATCAATAGTCTCAGCCTACAATAGCTAAGGCACACACATGAAGTTGATTTTTTTCCTGTGGCTTAGTTTTTAGTTCAGGTAGAAGAAAATAAATGGATAGTGTCAAATATTGCAAGCCTCATTTGACAAGACCAGTGGTTTTTAACCGTTTTAGCCTCAGGACCTATTTACTCTCTTAGAAATTATTGAGGACCCCTAAGAGCTTTAATTTAGGTGGGTTATATACATTAATTACCATATTAGAAATTAGAACTGAGAAATTTCTGAAACTTTATCAATTCATTTAAATAGAAGGGAAATAAACCCATTAGAGGTTAATATAAGCAAAATAATTTCATGAAAAGTAATGATTTTTCAAAACAAAAAATAATCATGAGCAGAGTGGCATTGTTTTACCTTTTGCAAATTTCTTTAATGTCTGGCTTAATAAAAGATAGCTGGATTTTCATATCTGCTTCTACATTCAATCTGTTGAAATATCATACTGCATATAGCTTCTGGAAAGCTCCACTGTACACTCAGGAAAGAGCTAAAAAGGCAAATAAAGTCCAAGTATTATTCTGAACATAATTTTTCAGAAAAGATCCCTGGACTGCATTTTAAGAACCACTTTGAGAAGAACCAGACTATATACACAGTATTCCAAAAATATTTAAATCCCTGGATGATTTGTGAACGTATATTGATTAGTTGTAATGAAGTCGAGGGATGATGGATTCCAGTAGGTTCTTGGGCATGTTCCATAAAAGAATTTAAGAACATGCCCATTTAGTTAGGCCAGTCGTTTATTGAGAAAATGAGAGAAGAGAACAGAAAAGGGAGAAAATAGCAGATTACGCATCTCCGGTGTAGGTGCATGCTCTTCCAGGCAGAGAGAGAGATTTGGCTTGTGTGGTTACCTTTCATGCTATTAACTATTCCTCCCCTTGCTAATGTTTGGTGGAGGGGCCCCAGCTGTTTGTTGTTCTGATTGATTACCCTACCCCTCAGTTCCCCAGGGGGCCCAATGACGAGGCCCCTTGAGGGTATCCAGCTTTCCCTTGACCCCAAAGAAGAGCTCATTCCAGATGGGGTTCTCATGGCTGGGTTCTTGCAGGGTCCTTCCAGCAGCCTTCTTGATCCCTCAGGGGATTCCAGGCAGGGTTCCATGGCCACATGTTTTGCCACCATGTTTTTCTGCCAAGTTTTAGACTCATCTCCCTTTTCCTAAACCAACCTGCCTCAGTAATCTGAGGCCTATAACAAAAGCAGCACTAATTAAATCCTTTCAAATATCTCATTTAAGGTTAACATTTCTATTTTGTAAATAATATTACATTCAAATTTCCACCACTGCTGTCATTTTCCTTTCACCTCTCTGAACCTCCTCTCAGATTACATCTTTTGTCTGGTTCATACTTTCCTCTTGCCCTTTTCAGTCCAGCCCTGATATTCCGCTATGCCCAAGAGAGCAGGGCTGGTGTGCTTGTAATAAATGAAATAGTCTCAAAATAGCAGGGCATGAAGCTTCCTTAAGACTGATTATGCTCTTTAAGTATATGAAAAGATATGAGAACCACATATTTTTCACTGCAGTTACTATTTTCCCACCAGTTTTCCCAGATTAACTCTTATTGTTTTACAAACTATATGTACTTTTAACATTTCACCACCCAAATTTCACCAGTCTATGAAAAATCCCCCATTATTCCATTTTGGGAAGGGGGTGTCACTGGATTCAGGGAGGATCTCAGAAGGTACTGGAGGTGCCACAGCCAAGGTTCTGAACTCCAGCTTTGCATGTCCAGAAACTTGATCTTCTGAGTGCAGGGAGAATTGAACATATTCATTGGAATGTTTCATGCTAACTGCCCCAAAGAGATTGGACAAAAACCAGAATGCCAATGCATTACATTTTACTGAGTAATATAACTTCCAAAGAGAGCTCAATAATTGCATTAACTGGTTAGTACAATCCCTTACTTAATATAATCTATATGGAAAGCCAAAATATAATCAAAGCAAAAGAAATCAGTGGGCTAGACTAAATGGGTGTTTTATCAGGCTGCTGAAACCCGATGCGTCTATTGTCACCTAAAAAGATATCATATCTCACTATGCAATTCAGACCAAGTTTTCCCTGGATAGTGGTAGATACTTAATCTCTCCCTCTTTAGTTCATTTTCCCCTTGATTCTGTGTGAAACCAGTTAGCGTTTTCTAAATTCATAATGCTGCTTCATGCCACTGCACCTTTTCAGAGTTAGGCCCTGACTCCCTAGGCTCTTTTTGGTCGATAAGGGTAAGCTGATGAAGAAGTCTGAAGGGTGGGTGAGACAGGAAATCCTTCTAACAATGCCTGGATAGACAGTTTCTATGGGATCATACTGGAAGCCTTGATGCCACCGGACAAACACTCACAAAAAGATGGGGAGTGTCTCATAACATTTTAGCTCATCTTGAATACTTTTAATCTCTCTCACATTCATTAGGACCCTGAGTCTTGATCAAGATGTGGATAATTGAAAGAGCATTTAGTAGGTGGCTCTCTGATAAAATGCTAACTACTGCTAACAAAGATTCTCATTGATCCCGACTGCCCCAGAATGAAAATTTAATTAGCATATATATAGTATTGACCTGTCTGTGTTCAAGTATGTTCCAGTAAATTATAAACACGTCAGCCCAACTCAAGTGTTACCTCCCCCTAAAAGCATTTTCTTATCCTTCATTCACCCCACCTTTCCCCCAACACCATGTATGATATAGACACAGCTCCTCTTCCTGGGGGAGAAATTGGTGTTGACCTTTATTAGTGTTCATCATGCTGCGTGGTAGTTTTTCATTTTATTTGTTGGTGTCTCTGAGTCTTTACCTAAATAGTAAACTCCTTTGGAGAGACATGATGTCTTATTCCCCATTGCGCCCAAGGTGAATGGCACGTAGCAGTGGGTCGGTGATTGCATGGATCAATGACTGACTTGCTCTGTGGCTACACTTTAGACCCATGAATCCTCTTTCCTCCTGTTGACACACTATTTCCTCAGATACATTAATACAATTGATTTGCTGACACCATTCTTCGCTAAAATATTTTCCACTGCAGGATACTGGTGGATATTAAGCGATAAAAGACTTTGATAGTCAAAAAAGTCTCTGAAAGGCTGAGTCCAAGTTTTAAAAGACTGTTTTCTGCATGACTTCTGTGAATTTTAATATGCTAATATGAACTTGAAATAGCCAAGAACAAGATGCAGGAGCACTCCTGGGGAGACATAATTGAATGTAAAGAAAGCAACAATTTAGAATTTCACCAAAAAAAAGCCTTCTGATTAATATTTGTCTTGTGATGTTCCAGAAAAGAAAGAGAAAGAAAGAAAGAGAAAGAGAGTGTGTGTGCATTTCCATGATCAAGTAGGATTGTAAAGCATGCATTCCAGTTACCAATACAACAGATATTCTGACCATAAACTTGTTCTTCTTTTGGCTTCATTGTAAACCACACTGACTCCACCTGTTCTTTAAAGTCTTTAGTTCCTTTAGACCACTGACCTGGTAACATTCTCCCAATCTCCACCAGCCCTCCTCTTGTGTCTAGGACTCCATTCTCATTTCAGTAAATCTTGACAATACCCCAAGTTCCTGCACCTTTGGCTGTGTTATCACACCTGTATTGTAAAACCCAGTAATCCTGGATGAAACCA